>JAFNEN010000962.1:0-185493 GCA_019343175.1 Oedothorax gibbosus | reverse complement strand
TTACAGTAGTATTTATGTAGGTTAAAATCATTTCTCGAATGGATAGCAGACATTTTCTCCTAATTTCGCTTTCTTTTGGATATCGGAAGACGGTAACTTTGAGTCTATTAAAATAATTTCCCCTGCAATTGGGAACAAAACATTTATTGTTCATTATATCCGCCATTGTTCATGATATCCGCACGTTGGCTGGACTTTTAGGATTAGCTCAGATACAGTAGCATGGTTAAGTGTATTTAAAGGAATTGAAATAATATGGAGAAATGATTTGCAGTACTCAATCAATTACTTTACCCTCTTAATGCAGTTATTGAGGATTTATGGCTAATTCCATTCGTGACAGACATGACACAAGACAATTTTATTGCCCCTTTTTAAGTACTAAATGTTTATTGATTGGTAAAAAATCGCCATGGGGTGATGCAAATAAAGGTCTTGATTATAAAAAATACTAAAATTTTTATTCAAGAGAAAATGCTTTGAATTAATTGGGTTAAAACATGCCGTGACAGACATGACAAAATTGAGACACAGATTTTGAGTGACCATATATTATTACCATTTGCTCTTAATTGGTATGTATGTCAAGTCTAGAATTTTTTGGGAATCAATGTAAGATTCAGATAAGTCAAGCAGAAAGAAAAAATTAAGAAATTTGTAAATAGTAAAATGTTATAAAATATTTACTAGCTTGACAGACATGAGAAGGTTTCATGACAGACCTGACACGTGTAAAATTTTCTATGAACTTAAGTATTTATTCTCAAATATCACTTCATTATTTAAATAACAACTTGGAGATTACATCATGATGTAACATATATGTATTATATTATGTGTTTCACAATAAATTATTAAAAAAATAAAATTTAATAAACCCCGTGGAATTGACTAGAGTGGGAGCTGTAATATTTACTAGTATTTGCTCCTTCTGCTACCAGATTGCATGATCTACTATGGATTCAAAACTGAACATCCCTTTAATTTTAGTTGATACTAGATATTTTACTTGTTTTAGTTTTGTGCGTTTTCTGTTATCATCATGACATGAAAATCATCATCGTGTTTCGCGTTCACTCATTGGCCATATTGCCAATTCTGATCTGTTTCATTTTGCAAGAGGTAGTTGTCGATACATTCAACCTGTATTGAAATCGAAAAGAGTACCCATGTTTGATTCTGAAGTCAGACTAAGACTATATGGGGATTGATTCCAGTACAAATTTTTCTCGCTTCACATGGTGTTCGACAATTTACATTTCTGGCTCGAGTAGCCTCATGGACTTGCCACTTAGTTGTACCACTAATGCCATCAATAGATCCTTTGCCATGTGATGGGGCTAAGAAATGCTTGACTGTTGAAAGTTTACAATGTAATTAAAATATTGTGCATTTTTGTTTAAAATGTTGACCTGAATTTTTGTAATGACTAAATTGCTGATCACAACAACAGCATAATCACTATCAAAATAATATACCATTGTAGCATTGCATTTGTTTCGAACTACAGCTTCCTCTTACTATTTTTTAATTACGTATAGATGGCAACAGCATTTTTTTACAACTCAACTCAATAAAATGCTTTATTTACTGCTTTGAGAATACACGTCACACATGTGATAGTGACCATGACTAGATTAACTAGGTGAAAATTACAATGAAAAACTAATTGTGACAGACAGGACAAACGTGACAGACATGACAAATGTGACAGACATGACAAAGTTTGATGTTCCATATTTCACTCAAATGTTAAATGTATTTTTCAATTTTTTTATGAACTGTTTATTTTAAGATATAGAAGGAGAAAATAAAGTGTCAACAATTTTTACCCAGTAGATTTTGTTCAAAATAAAAAAAATCCATGTTTTTCGTGACAGACATGACATGGAGACTAACACTAAGTTTGGGGGAAATAGCAAAATAATTAAAAGGTTTTAAATAAAAAAAAATGTGTTATTATGCATAAATTGATCTATTCTTTAAGAAAATAATTTTGTTTTCAGAAATCTATTAGTATTTAAATACTTTAAAGGACATCAAACTAAACGTAAAAATAAAAAAAATTTCGGTTTCAAAGATAGTCTCACAATAATTATCGATAAAAAATTATTTATGCATTTATATTATGACATCTTGTTATTTTCATAAAATTTGACTTATTTTCCCCTCATCCAAAACTTAGCATTATTTCTTAATTAAATCCGTATTTTTTTAAAATCTAATAATTAAAAAAAGTTACATTTTTAGCTTTTATTCTTTTTTAACTGGTAATCTCTTTAAATAATTTATGCAGTGATCATCATAGAATAGAAATATACGTACTTTCTAATTGTATACATTATAATTATTCAACTTCCTCATCGCAGTTGTGTGTTCTAATTTTGTTTCGAAGGCCATTCTCCGATACCTCTCACAAACCACTTCATTGGTTTTTTCGGTTTAACTCTCAACGTGCAGTAAAAATCTCGGATATTTAGCATTTAGGATATTATATATTTAACCGATATTTTATATTTAACTAGCTTTATAAACCCGGCGTTGTCCTTAATAACGGTGTTTTTAAATGTAAACTTTGATTTTGTGCTAATTGATATACTATCCACTGGATTCCATCACGATATGACAATCTCCTCCCATTCTGATATCAGCATTAATTAAAAAAAAATAAGTGGATGTCCAATTGTATCCAGGAACTTTCAGTCGCTTGAGTAATAGTAGTTTCTTTTCCTAGTAAACACTAATACAAACTCCAGTTCGTCAAGTGAAGCCACCGATCGCTTTGTAGTAAGCCTAAGCAAACGCTCTCGGCGAAATATTTGACGCTATTCTATAGTAAAGCTTGCATAGGCTTACTACATCGACTTGGCAATTGATTTCTGACTCTCTAATAAAAACTATAATTGCAACGCATTTTTCTTACCTATTGTTGGGATTTAGTAGCATGAAAACATCTAAACTTTAAGAACTCTTTAAGAATTGTAAAAAAAGATATTTTGTTTTTAGTTTTCAAAAAGAACAGCAGAATTATTGTTTTCTATGTTCGTTGCTTTTGCTGTTGATGTTTTAAATGAATAATAAAATAGCTTGACATCGTGTAATGAGGTTGTTTCATCGTGCATCTAGTTCCGGTCTCTATGAATAAATATAAAGTCAGATAATCTAAAACCTGTAAAGGAAACTACTACCATCGTAGTGTAAATTCAGATCACCGCGTACAGCTATGTTCAATCTATCATGTGAAAGCCCCACGTGACAGTCCACCTTACTGCCATCACGTGGAAGTTCCCTTGAGCTGCAATTGTAACTGTTAACCATGTATATGTTACCGTCAAAACCCGAAAGTAGCTAGAACTAGAATTAACTAGTGAGAACTAGTTTTTACTGAGACCATTAGTTAAAATTAGTTTATGTTTAGTTTATCTATTGGGATTATTGTGCTGAAATGCAATGAAGGCGTTTGGTCATTGGAAGACTCTCCATTAAGAACGGTATAGTGCGTTTTTTAAGGACTCCATTGTCGAAATACAATTATAAAATTCCTCTTTTCGAACATTTAATAATGGATTCATGTTTAATTAATAAAGCAAATTGGATGATTTTAAATTTCACAGTGCAACTATAAAGATATTGCCACTTCTTTTTAAAGAAATTAACATTCACAATAAGTCAAAAATTCGCAGTTAATTCTAGATTGTGAATTGTCTAGTTTTATGTGAAACATAATAAAAAAAATCTTGTTTTTTTCTAAATATAACTAGTTTTAACCAATGCAATTGTTCAAAGCTAGTATTAGCTAGGGAAGTCTAGTTTTAGTTAGTGGAAACTAGTTTTCCCTAAGGGCATCAGTTAAAACTAGTTCTCACTAGCTTATTCTAATTTTAGCTGATTACGGGTTTTAATGGTAACATATATAAGAAGTTGATGATTTGTTAACTTGGCTGTTGTTTTGTTTCTCATTTTGTTCAAGTTTAATTATTCAACTTTGGATTCATGTTCCTCTGCCTGTGATAAATCTAGTCATCTTTCCGAGTTATCTGTTTTCAATAAACGTTGTTAAACCGTGAAGATTCTTGCCACAGTTTCTTGTATTGTCTTAATGCAGTTCATACCTTCTAAACCGAACCAGCCAATCTCTCTCTTGTTTATGTGGTCCGTCGTGGAACTAGAAGAGTTTCGTAGTGTGAAGTTTCTGTGCTATCGACGTGTGTATGGTAGATGGGCGGTGTCCGACGTGTCGTTAGTTGTGGCAGTCTCACGGTACGGTGAATATGATTCAGTGTTGGTGTGCCCTGCATAGTGTGTTGTTGCAAATACCGAGTGAGTTCTTTAATAGTTTTTAATTAAATTAATTAGTTGCTCCCTAGTTAACTTATGATAGTTTTTTTTATGTGAGAATCATGTGCTTAAAGTTTGTGTTGCTTATCTGTGTTCTTAATAGTTGTTTTACTAGTTGCATTCAAGGAGTTGTACTGCTTTTATTAACATTGTGGTTTACTAAAAAAGTTACCGAGTTTGTTGGTCTTCCCAGTTTCTCCCAGTTTATGACTAATGGTTTTTATTAATATTTATATTAGATACGTGTGTTTAATAACTGTGTTACTGAGTTTTTACTAAAATATTTGTAACTATACTTCAGTTGTCATTGGGTTCTTGCTTATTGGTTGTGTTTACCTATTTGAGGTATTTTTTTGTGCAATAGCGGCTTTGCCGAGATACAGGAAAAATGCATTGTTAATGATTGTGGAGGAACTAGGTATATCGCTGCCTGCTCTCGGCAAACCCACTATTTATTCTTTGAGAGAGGCCATCGAGAGTAGTGACATTTTCAAAAACAAACGCGAGCAGTTTGATTCGGTTGCCGAAACTGTACTTGAGGAGCTGGAATGCATTCGCGATCGAGAGGAGTCTAAACTTGTAAGGCAACAACCCATTGAGGTACTGCTAGCGTATTCAGGCCGGTCTCGGTTTGGCGGCTTAACTTTTGCAGCCAAGTAGCGGAAACGTACTTAATTTGGTAAACATTCCAGTTCAACTCAGTAGATGTTTACATCAATCTTGTTGCCAAATCTCAAAAACTAATTTATTTTTGAGTTAGTAGGTTTGTTTGAAAATACAGTAATATAAAAAATAGTAAAGCGTGAAATGGGTTTATTTTGAAATTTCGGGTTTTTGTGTGTATGTGAGTATTTGTTCGAAATGCAACGTGGTAAGGTTTGGTTTTATAAAATGCACTAAAATCGATAGAGTGGTTTAAGGCTTATGATGTATTTCAGTGTTTGGTTTGCTTTTTGACAAACGCTTTAATCGAAACTACCAAATATTAATTTTGTCGTTCTTATCTGTCCGATGTTTCACAATAGTTTTTTTTATGATTTTTTTAATAGTTTTTGATGAATTTTTAAATTGAAAGTAATTATCTTATTATTATCTTATCTTATTAGAGTAATGATGTAACGAAATATGTGTAATTAAATTCCTTTTTTTAAATATATGATTTTTTTATTAATAAGTATTTTTGTATATATTATTTTGTATTATTTTATTATTGAATTAATAATATTCGATTTTTTTTATTCAGTGTTGGATTCCCTTTTTTATTATCAATGATATATTTGGATAATAATCGGCCGTAGGCCGATTATAATTCAAATATATCATTGATAATCGGCCGTAGGCCGATTATAATACTAAGATTTCATTGGTGTTGTATATTAGTGTACATTTCATTAATGATCAAAAATCCCTCAAAATTAAAAACTTATTTAATAACTTACTAACAACTTTGGATTAAAAGTAATTAAATAAATTATAATCAAAACGTAATTTCACATGTCTAGTTGCAACAATTGACCCCAGCGGTTTTTTTAAGTATATCACGGTTCGAGTGGAAACAATCGACGGCCCTGAGGATTGCCGAGTAGCCACAATCGACGGCCCGAAAGGGGTATCAGCGGTTTTATTAAGGATATCACGACTCGAGTGGCCGCAATCGACGGCCCGGAGGATTGCCGAGTAGCCACAATCGACGGCCCAGAGGGGGTACCAGCGGTTTTTTTTAAGGATATTACGGCTCGAGTGGCCACAATCAACGGCCCGGAGGATTGCCGAGTAGCCACAATCGACGGCCCGGAGAGGGTACCAGCGTTTTTTTTAAGGATATCACGGCTCGAGTGACCACAATCGACGGCCCGGAGGATTGCGGAGTAGCCACAATCGACGGCCCGGAGGGGGTATAAGCGTTTTTTTTAAGTATATCACGGCTCGAGTGGCCACAATCGACGGCCCGAATTGGGTACCAGCGTTTTTTTAAGGATATCACGTCTCGAGTGGCCACAATCGACGGCCCGGAGGATTGCCGAGTAGCCACAATCGACGGCCCGGAGGGGGTACCAGCGGTTTTTTTAAGGATATCACGGCTCGAGTGGCCACAATCGACGGCCCGGAGGATTGCCGAGTAGCCACAATCGACGGCCCGGAGGGGGTACCAGCATATTTTTTTAATTGTGTCATGGGCCGAGTTCAGTGTTGGGCATTCAATTAATCAATTGACCCGACCGACCAGTGTTGGTCGGTCGGTCGGGTTGTCGGTCTTGAACGGTCGGGTTGTCGGTCTTGGTCGATTGGTCGGGTTGTCGGTCTTTGTCGATTGGTCGGGTTGTCGGTCTTTGTCGATTGGTCGGGTCTTCGGTCTTGGTCGGGTCGTCGGTCTGGTCGGTTTGTCGGTCTTGGTCGGGTTGGTCGATTGGTCGGATCGTCGGTCTTGGTCGGGTGGTCGGTCTTGGTCGCGTTGTCGATCTTGGTCGGGTTGTCGGTTTGGTTGGATCGTCGGTCTTGGTCGGGTCGTCGGTCTTGGGTCGGGTTGTCGGTCTTGGGTCGGGTTGTCGGTCTTGGGTCGGGTTGTCGGTCTTGGGTCGGGTTGTCGGTCTTGGGTCGGGTTGTCGGTCTTGGGTCGGGTTGTCGGTCTTGGGTCGGGTTGTCGGTCTTGGTCGATTGATCGGATCGTCGGTCTTGGTCGATTGATCGGATCGTCGGTCTTGGTCGGGTCGTCGGTCTTGGTCGGGTTGTCGGTCTTGGTCGGGTTGTCGGTTTGGGTCGGATAGTCGGTCTTGGTCGGGTTGTCGGTCTTGGGTCGGGCAGTCGGTTTGGTCGGGTAGTCGGTCTTGGGTCGGGTTGTCGTTCTTGGGTCGGGAGTCGGTTTGGTCGGGTTGTCGGTCTTGGTCGGGTTGTCGGAGTTAACATTAGTTAATTGTTACTACTGCAATTAACAATTCATTTCCACAATTACAATTGATTAATAGTTAATCGCAGTTTTCCACAATTACAATTGATTAATTGTTAATTGCAGTAGTAACAATTAACAATTAATTGATAATCATTAATTGCTTTTGCAATTAAAATTTGCCCAACACTGGCCGAGTTTCTACATTCGATTGTCGAAGAATTTCCGAGTTTCACAACACGCGGCGCAGGTGGGATAATTTCGTAACGTATATGTTATATTGCGTATAACATTTTACGTTTCGACAATTAAAACATTACTGAGATTTCAAGACATGTTAAAAACAAAAACAAAAATCATATGAAACTATTTCCTCACGCTACCGACACCACTCCGTGAGCAAAAGCAACGAATTCGAGGAATGCAACCGAGAGATATACGTCACGTAAAAAAAAGCCATACCACAATGACGAAAACAAACAAGTAACCACAAGCCCATAAAATATATGTCTACCAACCAACCAACAGAGCTGCGTAATTATTATTCTAAATTAACTAATCTTAATAAATTTTCAACGTTTTGAAACAAATATTGATGTTAAAAATTAAAATAAACATTTTTTCCGAAGTGAATTTATTGATGCCGTACCGAAATTAATATAAATATTTCGTAAAATACTACTAACTGTAGCAACCCTGTGTTTACTTTTTCACGAACGCCAAAAGTCGCCAAATAGCATTCCGGCCTGAATACGCTAGGTGTTCCCCCATTGACAAATTGGAAACGGTTGATTTGGAAAACTTAATCAAGAGTGTTAAAACTTTATCTATTCCATTGCCAACAAGGCCTGAGAATTGGAATATCTTTTTTCAGAGTATCGAGAGGGCGTTTGTGACCAAGCAAGTTCCTGGCAACTTAAAAACGGAAATTTTGTTAGGTGAGAAGGCGTCAAATTTGTTGGGGTATTTGAGCGAAGAGAATTTGAGGGATTATTCTAAATTAAATTATCATGTTTTAAGAGAGTTCCAGTGCTCTCCTTTAGGAGGTTCTGACTAGTTTTCGAAAAGCCCAAAAGCTTCCAGGTGAAACCTATGTGCAATTTGCGACTAGACTTAGAGCATCTTTTGACTATTATTGTCAGTTGAGAGAGGTTGAAGACCTCGAGACATTGCGTCATTTAATGATTTCTGATAAATTGTTTAGTTCATTGGACAAAGAATTAAAGGGCCATATTGGCGTTTTGCAAGGCGAAAACTGGTTCGGGCCTTCTGAGATGGCTAAATGCTGTGATATTTATGTAAATTCAAGGGTTAAGATAAATAAGTGTGAACCAAACCAACCTCGTAATCAATACCCAACTAGTAAGTTTAAGTATAATTCTAAATCGTTAGTTTCTGGATTTAAAGGACGAAAATGCGTTATCTGCACTACAGATAACAATCACTACCTTAACATGTGTCCTAATTTTAAAGTTATGACAGTTAGTGAACGTATAGAGATAGTTAAAAAAAACAACTTTGTTTTAATTGTTTAATTCCCCCAGAGTAAATAGTTGTCAGTCAAGGTATTCATGTAGCAAATGTAAAAAGCGCCATAATACTTTACTTCACTTTGATGAAAAACCTACCCCTGTAACTAGTACTGTAGCAGCAGCTACAGATAGTGAAGAACCAAGGCCCTGTTTCATCGGGTGTGATCAGGTGAATAGTGAATTAATCCAAAAATCATTTACTGGTACAAGCTCAAATGTCTTGGTTAATAAAACTGTAGTCTTGTCTACAGCTATGGTTTATGTTAAGGACAGTTTTGGTAAGTTTCAACCTTGCAGGATTCTGCTTGATGGTGGTTCACAATCAAATTTCATGACTGTTGAATGTTGTGAGGCTTTAGGAGTTCGGCGAATGGGAACCAATGTTCTTATTTCTTGTCTGGGGGGAGGTGCGATTAATGTCAAAACGAGTGTGGTTGCTACCATTTCAAATTTAGAGGGTTGTTTTTCTAAGACATTATCATTCTTGGTTATCCCAAAAATTACGGATTTCACACCATCTAAAAGGTTGAGGCTACCATTTCTGAATTTACCTAAAAATGTAAAAATAGCAGATCCCAGCTTTCATGCCCCCGGTAAAATTGACTTGCTACTGGAGCCGAAACCCTTTTTGAGTTTTTGAGATCAGGTAAATTTAAGCTGCACAGTTCTAATCTTTCTGCTCAAAACACTGTTTTTGGGTACGTTATTGGAGGTTCTTTTGAGGAGATAAATGAAGGTCAATCAAGTTCTAAATTTTGTGGGTTAACTAGTGCAGTAGAGGATTTGGGATCAATTCTAAAGAGGTTCTGGGAAATTGAGTCTGTTGGTGATTATTTACCAACAGATAATCTTAAAGATGAGGACGTTAAGTGTGAGGAGCATTTTTTAAGAACTCACTCAAGGGATGCAACTGGTAGATATGTAGTGCGACTACCCTTTTCTGCCCCAACTTCAGACCTTGGTAACTCTAGAGAAATAGCATTACAACGTTTTAAGTCTGTCGAGAGAAAGTTGGTCGCTAAACCAGACGTTTACGAACAATACAAAGACTTCATGAATGGATATTCAAAGTTGGGGCACATGGAGCACGTTCCTATGTCGAACGTGCAGGGGACATTTTACTTTCCTCACCATGCAGTTTTCAAGACTAATGACTCTACCGGTAAAATTAGAGTGGTATTTGACGCCTCGGCTAAATCAAATTCCGGAAAATCATTAAACGACATTCTCATGACTGGTCCACGGATTCAAAACGACCTGTTCCCGATCTTGCTCAGGTTCCGATGTCGGCAGGTTGCTATGGTTTCCGACATTGAGAAAATGTTTCGTCAGTTCAGACTTCACGAGGAAGACTGTGAGTTTCAGCGTATTTTATGGCGAGATCATCCAACCAAGCCCATTGAAGAATTCAGGCTTACCACCGTGACGTATGGGTTGAATTGCTCTCCTTTCTTGAGTTCCAGAGCGCTTCGACAACTCGCCGTCGATGAGAAGAGGGATTTTCCACAAGCTTCAGAAGTGGTGCTACGGGATTGCTACGTGGACGATTTGCTCACCGGAGCAAAAATTGAAAAGGATGCTATACAACTGGCATCTCAACTTATGCAGATGATGGAGCGAGGTGGTCTCACAATGCGCAAGTGGTGCTCGAACAGTCCTAAGCTACTCCGGGTAATTCCAGAAGACTTGCGTGAAGACAAGTCACTAATTGAGTTTAATTGTGAAAGGTCCGTGAAGGTACTTGGAGTAAATTGGCAGCCTGGAACGAATACCTTCACCATCAATGTAAACAGATCAGATGCCCTGAGATCCTTCAACAAAAGGTCAGTGCTTTCCACCATAGAAGGGTTATTTGATCCATTAGGTCTGCTTGGCCCGGTGGTCGTGAAAGCAAAAATTTTCATGCAAGGGTTGTGGAGAATTAGCGTCTCTTGGGATGAAGATCTACCACCAGAGATGCAAGGGGTCTGGAAGAGGTTTGCCAGTGCTCTACCCTCCTTGACCGAGGTCCTTGTTCCTCGCACAGTTCTCCTTGATTCCACAACCAACATCAAAGTTGTGGGATTCTGTGATGCCAGCAAAGAGGCTTACGGTGCAGTGATCTATCTACAAAGCACAAACGCAGCAGGAGACATAAAATTGTCTCTTTTGTGTAGTAAATCAAGAGTGGCTCCAATAAAAGAACTAACTATTCCAAGGTTGGAATTGTGCGGTGCAGAGTTACTAGCCCAACTCGCAGCTAATGTAGTAGACACTCTTCGCATAAAGTTGACCGGTGTTGAACTGTACTGTGACTCTACAACAGTGTTGGCGTGGATAAGATCACCCCCAGAGTCCTTAAGAGTGTACGTTGCCAATAGAGTGGCTAAAATCAACGAACTAACCAAGGACGTTTCGTGGCTTTATGTACGAACCAAAGACAACCCTGCGGACCTAATTTCACGAGGAGTATGGCCAGACTAAATCGGCCATATGGGAATTTGGTGGCGAGGCCCAAATTTCCTTTACAACATCGAGTCTCCGCCTCAGGAAGCCCCTGCGCTACTCCCTACTAATGATTATTCAGCTGAATTACGCCCACCAAACAGTTTCACTGCTCTTCCCACGGCAGTGGATACTGAGACTGTGGACCTATTGAACAGGTTCTCATCTTTTAAAAGACTGAAAAGAATAACTGCATATTGCCTAAGGTTCATAAACAACTGCAGAAGACCGCAGCAACGCTGTACTGGAGTTCTACCCACCCGTGAACTTGAAGCAGCATTAATTGTATGGGTCAAAGTTGTACAAAATGAGGTATTTCGTGATGAGATCAGTAATTTACTTAAGAATAAACATATTTCTAGTTCTAGTAAGATTTTAACCTTAAATCCCTTTTTAGATGACTTGGGGGTGCTCCGGGTTGGCGGTCGTCTTAGACCTGCAGAGGTGGCGTATTCTGTTAAACACCCAATTCTTCTCCCGAAGAACCATCTCTTGACGGAGTTAGTAGTGAGGCATTACCATCTTTCCGCACTCCATGCGGGGCCTCAGTTGGTTCAATCTCTTCTTCGGGAGTTGTTCTGGATTGTAGGTGCTCACGATGTCATTCGACTAATAATTAGTAAATGTGTAGTTTGTTGCAGATTCAGTGCAAAACCAGTCAACCAATTGATGGGAGATTTACCGCCTACCCGTGTGCAACCATTTCCAGCCTTTCTCAAATGTGGAGTGGATTATGCCGGTCCTTTTCATATCAAACTCACGAAGGTACGAGGTCATAGGCTCGTTAAGGTTTATATTGCTTTGTTTATATGTTTTGTAACAAAGGCCATTTATTTAGAGGTGGTAACTGATCTCACCACTGATGCTTTCATTGCGGCCCTCAAGAGGTTTATTTCTAGGCGAGGTAAATGTCAAGTTATTTATAGTGACTGTGGTTCAAATTTTGTTGGCGCTAAAATGAAGCTAGATGAATTTCGCAAGTTTTTATTGTCTAATAATAGTATTGAAAGGGTTTCTTATTTTTTGACAGACATTGGCGTTTCCTGGCATTTTAATCCCCCTGTTTCTCCCCACATGGGTGGTCTTTGGGAGGCAGGTGTTAAGTCTACGAAATATCATTTGAAGAGAGTGGTCGGCAATTTACATTTCACCTATGAGGTGTTTGAAACATTTGTATGTCAAATTGAAGCGTGCCTCAATTCACGGCCGATTTCACAAATGTCAGGAGACTCCAATGACTTTGGTGCTTTAACACCAAGCTACTTTCTAATCGGCAGGCCCTTTTCAGTTTTGCCAGAACCTGATTATTCCGACAGGAACGTTTGTTACCTTTCTCGTTGGCAGTTAATGCAACGGACGCTGCAACAGTTTTGGCGTCATTGGAGCAACGAATATTTAACTAATTTGCAGCAAAGACCAAAATGGCTGCGTGAGTGTAAGAATTTGGAGGTAGGCAATCTGGTTCTTTTGATGGAGGACAATACTCCACCTGCCGATTGGAGACTGGCGCGGGTAATTAATCTTCACCCTGGTAAGGATGGTTTGGTGCGTGTTGTAACTCTAAAAACCGCCAGAGGATTTTTTAAAAGAAATGTTACAAAGGTTTGCAAATTACCTGTATAATTTTGTTAACTTAAATAGCGTGCTTTAATTGTGATTCTCTTTATTGTAGTAATTTGATATTCTTGAAACGGCAATTTCAGGGAGCGGAGGATGTTCAATCTATCATGTGAAAGCCCCACGTGACAGTCCACCTTACTGCCATCACGTGGAAGTTCCCTTGAGCTGCAATTGTAACTGTTAATCATGTATATAAGAAGTTGATGATTTGTTAACTTGGCTGTTGTTTTGTTTCTCATTTTGTTCAAGTTTAATTATTCAACTTTGGATTCATGTTCCTCTGCCTGTGATAAATCTAGTCATCTTTCCGAGTTATCTGTTTTCAATAAACGTTGTTATACCGTGAAGATTCTTGCCACAGTTTCTTGTGTTGTCTTAATGCAGTTCATACCTTCTAAACCGAACCAGCCAATCTCTCTTGTTTAGCTATGATGCAATGGCCGGTCTGTTCATTGGCAACTTTTGGCGAGTGTGAAAATTTAACTTAGGGTTGCTAAACCTATCGAATTGTATGAAATATGAAGTGGAATGTACAAAAACCTTATTTGCAATTAAATCTTCCTTACTATCTTCATTTCTTACCATTTGTAAACATCAATTAAATTCGTAACGGAAACATAATTAGAATCGAGTTGAGTAAACCTGATGCAGCATAAAAAATCAAAAAAATTTTAATCTATAAACGAAATAAAATAATGATATCCAAATCCTTCCGATTAAACCCACATGCATTTACTTGTTTGTACGTAATTTTCTCTCGCACCGAAATTTCTTTCAAATTTGAAAATGAAAAGTGTATAAATCCAAAGTTTATAGAATTCACAATACTATTCCTATGGAGATCGAAACGTTAAGAATATTAAAAAATCTAAATCAAATATGAAAAAACTAAGCCTCAGGTGCACACGTAGGAAGTAAAAGGAATCTATATTAAAAATTTCGATTTTTTTAGGGCAGTATAAGTAGGTTACTTTCACTCATTCTTTGCACTATTGAAAATATAAATAATTATGATTGACATATCGCACCGTACGCGGAAAAGAGACCTATCGCGAAAAAGATCATTCTTCAGGAGGGCCGTTCAAAGTTTCAGTAAAAATTCAAATGATCACAAAATCGTTCCAAATGAACCTAGATCAAAAATATTTGGCAGGGATATCCGTTTTATGAGTACCAAAAAGTATATGTAGTCATTTTTTAATTTAAATTTGCATTTGCTGAGATATTTTCAAATAGGTCTTTCTTTCGCGAACAAATTTGAACGATTTTGTTCGCGAACGAAAGACCTATCTGAAAATATCTCGGCAAAGGCAAATTTAAAGTAAAAAATGACTATGCATAACTTTTTATACTCATAAAACGGATATCCATGCCAAATATTTTTGATCTAGGTTCATTTGGAACGATTTTGTGATCATTTGAATTTTTACCAAAAATTTAAACGGCTCTCCTGAAGAAGGGTCCTGAAGAATTTGCTGCTAAATTCATTCAAAATATTAAGAAAATTAATACTTATGACGAATAGTCATTTATTTAATGCATATTTATAATCTTAAATAGTAAACAACAGTAACAACATATTTTTTTAATTAAATTCGGGAATACAAAAAGCTTGTTTAACCAATTTACTGAAGTTTATATAATAAGGTTTATCTATTATAATTTAATTACGATTATTGAAAAACTCTTGCTGCAAATAAAATTAATTTTAGCCTCCAAATAAATATATATACATATAAATAAAATCAAATTATCGTATCTGAATTTTTAATAAAACCAAGGAGCACACTTGTAGAAAGTCTATTTTAAAACATCCTGCTAATTACAACGATTAATTTTCAATGGGATTACTAATGTTTAAGTTTATAATTAAAAAATGTCAAGAAAAGAAATTTCACTGTTCCATAATGAAGAACTGGACAATGTAACTATATTTCAAGAAAATAACAAAATTTAAGTTTCAGTTAAATAAGTATTTTAAATATCTAGTTTGTATAGTTTCTTAATTGAAGAAATGAATAAATAATCAATGAACATAAAAATTTATCTTACCTACATCTAAACATACTTCTATAAATTCATGTGTACACTTTTATGTGTCTAATAATCTTTTAGATTCTATGGCCAGTTAAAAGAATGGAAATGATTCGATCAAAATAATTGTTATACTGTATTTAAAATAATACAGACGATTTAAAACTATTTATAGTTTGCTAAAACATTAACTTGAAATATAAATAATTGGCATGCACTTTTTTAATCTACACAAATTTTATGTATTTTTGTATATAATTTTTGTATGAAATACAACAAATAAGAGCTTATGAAATGAGTTTTCTTAAATGAGTATTTTAAATAAATAAGTAAATGAATAATTCACTTACCGACTTCAACCTTTTTCATTCGGCACTTCAACTTTAACTTCATTGCCGCCGCAGTTGCAAAACGCATAACGAAAAAACGCCAGGTGCGATAGGTCTTTCTTTAATGTTCATTTTCATCCAAAAACGTTCGCGAAAGAAAGACCTATCTATTAATTGCAGCCGAACTAGGGCTCGGATCGCTATGCCGTTTGCACCAATAGAAAGATATTAAAATTTTGCAGCCTATAGTTGTGTTATCTCAAAAAGTCAATTTTGGCCGATAGGTCTCTTTTCCGCGTACGGTGCGATATTTGGGATTTTTAACAAAATGTGCAAAAATGTGCAAGGTTTGAAAGCAGTTTTGAAAACAACAATTTAAGGGGTTTCAAACCGAGTAGCAGTTTTTACCTTCCAGGACGAGCATATACGGATTTACTTCTCTTTAAAATATAACACAAAAAATATCAATAAATGAGGAAGTCATTCTTTTTAAATTAGAAAAATATTAAAACATTTCCAAACCCAATAATGGAATCATATGGAAATAAGAAATAAACTTTTCAAGTGTGTTTCTTCCATAGAGATAGTAAAACCATGCGCTATCACTCACTTTCTAGAAGAAAAATGTAATGAAGAACCAAGAGGGAAATTTGTGCCAAAGCAGCATCCATTTTGAGGTCGGTTCAAAGGGTTTTGTAGAAAAAAACAATACTAAAATTGCGCCTTTTTTGCACCTGTTATCTCGGAGTCTATGGATAGTAGCTTTGGGAAAATTTAGCCATTGATTATACTTTTGTGATTCAAGAACTTGAACTAGGATCATTTTTGGGGCAGTTCTACTTTTCTTCGACAACTTTTTTTTTTATGTCAAACTCTTATTTTCTCAACAAACACTTATAAATGACCCAAAATTATAGATCAGTAGTTAAAATACTAAAATATAAATTAATTAAGTAATAAATTTAAATTTTTAATACGTATTTTTCATTTCAAAACTACAATTTTACTTTATTTTTCAATTTTTAATTAAAAGAAATATTTATAATTATTATTTAGTTAATCATTTAAAAAAGACGAAATACGATTACTTAAAATTACATACATAATTAATACTCAATTACATTACATACTTAAAAAAATAATAGAGTTGATTTACCGGCTATTTACAAGTGCTTATTAAAAAAAAATTAGTTTGACATTAAAGAAAACTTTCGCTGAATAGAAATAGAAATATTCAAAAAATTATCCTGGTTTAGGAATCACAGCAGTACTATCAACGTCTAAAAAATGTCAGAAAGCTACTAGCTATAGAATCTGATTTAAAAGTTTTTTTTTAAGTGCAATTATAGAACTGTTTTCTTCTACGCAACTCCCAGAGTCCACCTAACCATGGCGGGGGAAAGGAAACAGATTTTAACCCCCTGTTTCTCCTCTGGAGAAGTGTGCGAGAGCGCACGGATTTACTATCTCTATTTCTTCTACTTTGAAGACAATGTTTTAATGCCTAAATTATGCTAATACTTAGTCACTAGATGGCAGCACCAAAACTGACGTTAAGCATTCTTACAGATTTCCAGATCATATGTTAGTTTGAACTTTATTCAGTAGATGGCAGCACCGAAAATAGTATAAAAAAGATATAGGAGTTAGTCATTTTGTAAGTAATAATAAATTATTTGTAGATGAGATAGTAGCCCTCTTTTCCTTCAATATGAGAATTTCAGAGAAAAGTGTGAAATTTCTTGTTGTGGATAACTAAATTTTGTGTATAAGGTCCAAAATTCTCCTGTTAATTGTTCGATTTTTTTCGAATTTCGAATGTTCATTTTAAGTAATATAGTAAGTATAAACTATTTGTTATTAAAAATTGTTGTATTTTGCAAAATAAAAATAACACCATTACTCACTACATTACCTAAAATAAGAAAAAGTTATGTCCATCTGGATCAAACCACGTAAAAAATAAGTCCAAGTCTAAATTATAACCTTTATAAATCAAGGCTGCGAATAGCAAAACTAGTAGACTAGAGGCTTTTATGTTTATTGAAACCAGTTTTCGTCATTATGTTACATGTGAGAGCCGAACGGGAAGGAAATGTGTGTATATTTAATATTTCATATTGATGTTGTTCGCAAAATATTACCTTATTTCTTACATTTTAAAATTTAAGATCTAAATCAAAATTATTAAAGTTAATAATGAATTTAAGATGATTTGTCAGTGTCTCTGAAAAATTAGTTGTCTTTGAATTCTTTGTCCCCAAATTAAATTATTATGTCGACCAATTTAAAACTTCTGCAAAATTTATTATTCAGCAATTACGTAACGTAATTTTTTTTTTAATTATAAATGTTGTACAGGGAGAATTTCTAGAGACATTTGAAATTAAAATGAGGGAATATTGTAAAATCAAAATGTGTTTTACAAAAACTATTCTTAGTATTAGATATAATTTGCCTATAAAAGGCAAAGTCCTGACTGACTGGGTCACTTATCAACGCCCAGCCTAAACTATACTGTAGGTATGGAGACCAAATTTTAGAAGTTTATTCCTTTTGTAATGAAGGCGTCGTTTAAGAAGCAATTTTTTGAAATTCGAACATGTTTCAGATGATTTAAAGCTCTTGTTTTCATTTTTATCTGTACCGGATTTCATTGGTTGCTTCGGTTTCCCTCTCAAATAGACATTGATGAAAATAATTTTTGTTTCTATGCAAGCTTTCTTTAACAAATGTTTTGAACAACCAACACTACAGATATATGTTAGCATTTAAAAAAATATTCTTAGAAAACTTATTTTCAAATACCTAAACGTAAGTAATTGCAGGCAACAAATGACAACAAACCATTAAAGCTGTTACCATCCATGCCGTGAAAGTTCTTTTATTGTATCCGGAGCCAGGTTTTCTTTGTTTATGAAACTGGCAACTGTAACAAAGGTCTATGGGAAAGCCCTCAAACACCAGATGGAATGGCCTTAGTATAATCGGAAATCCATTTTTTTTACTGAACTGGAGGATTGTAATATCCTAATGGCGTGCTGAGCTGTAGAGAGGGGATTAATTGGCATAAAATAAAAGTTCATACATCTATGATATAATGGCCGGTCTGTTGCTTGGCGACTTTTGGCGAGCTTGAAAATTTAAGGTAAGGTTGTTATATTTATCGAGTTGTATGATGAAACAGCTATGATAGAATAGCCGGTCGGGATTTAGCTATTTGTGTTACGTTGCCAAGCAGCGAAAACCCCCAAATATGGTGAACATTCCACTTCATATTTCATGCAACTCCATAGGTACAATTAAATTACCCCCCAAATATTGCAAACAACAGTAAAATTAAATTAGATACTGATTATTTAAATTGTAAAATTTTAAAGTTTTCCAATGAACAGACCTGCCATTACATCATAGCTGTACTAAAAACAAATCACCGTTACTAAGGGTACACCCGTGCAACGCCGGGTTTATAAAGCTAGTAATCTATGCATTTCAAATACGGAAATATAAATTCATTTGTGTTGTCATACGATAATTTATTAATCTATAACATTACGTAATTATTTTATTTTCAACATAACACTATTAGACGTTACATGTTTTCTACAAGATAAATGAATATTAATTATTTGAACAAATTTAAAATGAAAAATTCAAATTTATAGATACACTAGCGTATGTTGTGGGAGTCCTGACTGTGACGCCGTTCCAGTGGTCCATTGGGACTGGAAATGTCATGGGGCTTCATGACACTACTTCATAGAACACTACTTCTTTGGTGACCTCTTCCTCCTGATGGCATTACTCCGCTGTAGGCGAAGTGAGGAGTTACCGCGTTCGGGGTCATTTCCTGCTCTCGGAGGGCGGTTTTCTCTAACTCGGTCGCCTAGTGCGCCAGGGCATTGTTTTCTGGGTGAAACCGGGCTTTCAAAAGCCCCAGCGCATTCGACTTCCCGGCAGGAAGGACAGACTTCGTAGATCCGAATTTCCCGATGTTCCATAATTCAAACCTAAAAAGGAACAGATACATTTAGAGGTGGAATGCGGAAGCGGGTCTCCAAACCAAAGTGCCTCGGTGTTAATCCAATGGAAAAAAACAACTTTTAAGCCACATTTCTCCGGTTGTATTGAACATTTTTACAAACGGGTTTTTTATATGATAAATGTTGCTGGCGTATCCCATATGGCTATAACTCCACGTATTGAAATTGATTCGAATGGCTTTTTTTTAAATTTTCAATAAACAACTTTACAAATAATAGTCGAATCAATTTCAAAAGTGAAATTATAGGGACCTGTAAGTCAGCTACATTTGTCATATAAAAAACTAGAGCAAAAATTTTAGGAAATTTCGGCTCTCAGTAACCCCTGTGGAGATCAATATAGATTAAAATCATTTTAAATGAGTGTAAAACTTAAATTGAAAATTTCAATCTCGTGCTCGTAGAGTTACTACTTACAGATACACAGTTAAAAATCGCCGTTACTAAAAATCGCCGATATATCATGTGCTATCCTGTTTTTTTTCCAGTTTTTATCACTTCTGATTAAGATCATGGAATTTTCAGGTCCTCTCCAAAAAGCATAGTAAAAAGTAAAAACCTTTTGACCAATACCCTTTAGAATCAATGCAATATTGAAATCTTAATCAACAAGCAACTACGGCCATGACGAGTGGCTCACAGTTATGGAATGGTATAAAGAGTGGAGTCTGCGGTCGGTGGATCGAATCCAAGAAACACCACTCAGAGAAGCAACTCGTAGATGGAAATTATGTAAAAACAGCGTAAAGAACTATAATACCCTACTCTCCTGTTACTTTAATAGTCCCGGAAATTCTTTTAGGAAAAAACAAGTAGGTTTATAACGGAAACTGTGTTTCTAGAATACCTTAAACACAATATTTACACACGCATTTAGCTAGTTGTAATTTAAACTTTTAAATATTTTCTATCTCTCTCTTTGGAAATTCAATTAACATTCTTCATCGTTTGCTAAATTTATTTGCTGTTCAAAAAATAATAAGGTCTAATCCATTGGTTTAAAAATGGATGCAAAACTTATCATAACTCATTAACAATTACAGTACAATTGTTTGCAGAACTTGAGAATAACTGTATTTGAATATAATGTGAGTTTATGTTTGACACATAAAAAATTTATAAAATTTGGATGTTGAGTTGCATAAAAACCAAAGCAAAAAAATCAATTTAAGATTTAAAACAAAAATTAGAAATAGTTTTAAACTAATTAACGGCTTATTAAAAGTAAGGGAGAGTAGGGGCTAATGGGACAAATTTTATTAACCTTTGTATTTCAGCAAACTACAATAAAATTAATTATCCTTTTATAAGAGCTCATAACAACTAAACATTCGTTTATTTAAAACGTCATTAGACAGATGTTACAACATTAGCATTTTAGTTGCTAGTGTTCATGGGTACCGTGAGCCATGCTGACAGACAAGAACTCAGAGACTAGTTCACTTGGCAAGTCAATATTTATTCAGCAACTACAATCACATACTGATATCTAAGTTAAGCGCCCGCGCTCGGCTCAACTGGAGTTTATATATTGTTGGCCCTCTGGCGATCGAATCTAGCCACACTCAGTGCTGCCAGACCCAACCGCCACAGAGTATCCCCCCCCCCAGTGACCGAACTCGGGAACGACATACATGGCTAACAGAATAATATAATTAAAATCGCAAATTAACAATAATTTCTATTATAACAATCCATAACACAATAAATTTCAATAGCTAATCACAAAGCAAATTGACAAATTATTATCATTTTTAACACAATAAAATTAACTAATTATGGTTGCTAGATGTTTCGGAAAATGCACCCGTCTGCCTGATCTGATAACAATAACTCTATCTCTCCCCGAATCTCCAAGCAGAGTGTCCTTTTTTGACGGAATGTTTTTATCAGTCAGTTGCACTGCACCGTCCGACATCAAGTATGCAGGTTTTACTCTGTCAATTGACACTGTGGACTTTTTACCCTTATGTTCTACACTGTAAAAAAAAATTACTGAAATTAACGGGGAAAGTACCGGCAGCAGAGTTGCCGGGACTTTCCCGTTTCGTTAAGTATTTTACCGTGTATCTACAGAAGTTCCGTTTCTTATTTCTCCATTGTTAAAATTTTCCATTTTGCATTTTCCCGTTGTTAAAATTTTCCATTTTGCATTTTCCCGTTGTTAAAATTTTCCATTTTGCATTTTCCCGTGTTTCTACTTAAGTTCCGTTTCTTATTTCTCCGTTGTTAAAATTTTCCATTTTGCATTTTCCCGTGTTTCTACTTAAGTTCCGTTTCTTATTTCTCCGTTGTTAAAATTTTCCATTTTGCATTTTTCCTTCAATCTACTGAAGTTCCGTTTCTTATTTGTTCGTTTTTAAGGTTTTCCGTTTCATATTTTCCGTGAATCTAAGCAAGTTTTCCGTTTTGTATTTTCCCGTTATTTTAATTCTCGTGTGTTTTTTTGCTAATGAAATGTCCATCTATAGTAAAAGTCAGAAAAATCTCAAAAAGTTACGCATATTTTTTCATGCTCCTTTTCGCAACAATGAAGTGAAATCTCTTGAAGTGCTTTTATAAATTTTTCCCCTAAGGCTATTTTTAGTAGAAAAACAATAAATTTAACATTTTGAAAAATTAAAAAGCACTTATAAAACGAAATTTTAACTCATTATAACAATTGCAAAAAAGAGCATATAGAGCTCCATAGACAGCATTTTTGAGTCATGGAATTTCAGCAGGTATCCGTTCTCTTGAAAATTCAACGTTCAAGGTATACATATTTCATGCTCATACTTTTACTTATAAAAAGTTGAAACACTGCAATATTTTAGTATATATTAAAAACTAAACAGACTTTTTTCTTCAAATTTCAGAAATATTCGCTACCAAGGTCAATTAAACTTGTTAAAATACATTACAGAAGAAACATTGATTTAAACACAATTTTTCAGCATACACAATTTATTATTTATTTCAATTTCTCATTCAACAAATTTACAATTTATACAGATATAGAGGAAATCTTACTTTAACTTGACATGATTGGAACCCGTTTTAACCTGTTTATTAGAGAAGATAAAGATTTTATGTTCATTGATACAGCAAAATTAATTCTCAGGTTGGCAAAGTTATTAAGTTAAGATATTCAACCCTCTAACATTATACTTGATTACATATATTTTTATTAAGAATAATATAATTGCAAAATAATAATTTTTCTCAAAAACTTGCTACAAAATACACCTTGTATATATTTTAAATTTTTTAATTGTATTTACAGTTTAAAAATTTTGTCGAAATCATTTGTTTGATTTGCTGAATTAATAATTCTTTTGTAATTAAAGAGGGTTTTCCGGATACTGCTATGTTGCTTTTGATCCTCTCTTCGTATTAAGATCCGCAAGACACCTAATAAAAGATAAAATACAGTCTTAAAATTAACAAATAAACATATTAGCATAATTGTTAAATGCCCCCCATCTACCATAATCTTTAACAACCACAACACGAGATTAAATTTGCCCGTCTGGTGACTGAATGATTAGTGCTCTGGCGTTTAAGTCACTGGGAGCAGGTTCGAATCATCATCTAATTAGCTTGATATGCAAAAAATGACCATAGAACGACAAACCAAAACCAAACCCACACAAGTTTGAATGTCTGTAAATTGTGTTTAAATAGTTAGACCTCTGATATTTTTTTTATATAAGAAACAATAACACACTATTATTAATAATTTTTAAGTTATTAAATGTTTTTTTAATATTGCATACGAATATTAAAATTTTGTGGATGTTATCAGGGTGCGCAGCTGTTCTTGAAGATGCCTTTTTTTGTTTTCAATTTTAAGTGCCTTTACAGGTGCTTATTTTTTTTGTATTTTTAAAAAGTATTTCTTTTTTAATTAAAGTGATTATTTTTGTAATAGTTAAGAAATGAATTTTTTTTTTTGTTGATTCTACCCATAAAAAATGATCAGGTTGCTGCTTTATTTAGGAAATTAACGCTGCAAACGACTTTTCCCCGTATTACCAGAAATCCTGAAACAGCGACATCCATCAGGGCGTGCTTATTGAGAAAAGCGTTTTATTATAACGCTTCAAAATATGTGCAACTTTCCAGTTAAATTTTTTTTTAAAGTTTTATGTCAGGACAAAACTTTGTTCAACAAAACTTCAATGCCTCAAAATATATGCTAGTTCATGGCGAAATCGGAAGTGTCTCGAATCTCGCTATTTTTATAGTTTTAGTCAGGACGCATCGGTCGACTAAACTTTAAAGCCTCGTAATTTTTGCTTATTTGCAGGAAATTGCAGTAGTGACTCGTTAGTTTTTGTAAAGCAGAACCTCGATTATCCTGTCTAATTGGGACTGTCGGTAGGTCGGATAATCGAAAATTCCTGATAAAAGAAGAGTTTTTATTAAATCGTAAAACTTCTCTAAAATAGGATCGTCCGAGTTTTCCAATATAATCAACAGCCCTTTAGAGTCGTATAAACGGTGCTTTACTGTATTAATGCATGTTATTAGACAATACAATTTTAAGGAATAGGAATCACAACATTTAAAATAATAAAAGTTTCAAAATAAGTTATATATACTAACACTCACCTTTATAATCAGTAGAGCGCGGGAAAACCCAAACAAGGTATGTAGGTAGGTAGGTTGGTGCATGTATTTTCCGGTTTGTGTGCTTGATCAGAAACCCGCTTATAAACCTTCGTCAAGTAATACAAACACAGACAGAATTTTACAATTGAAAGTACACCCAGTGCGAAGGCGGGAATTGAACCCGCACCAGGTACAGTGCGCAGACTGTTAGCGTAATGGGCTGCGATCAAACCCACTAGGCCATCCGGGCCCCAACCCAAACAAGCACTTCTTAGTGATTCGCATTCGATTCGATCGACGATTCGAAGATGAACGTCTCCAATAGAGGGTTCTCTTTCCACATTTAGCGACATATTTCAGTGTTCGGCGATATCGGAAATATTTCAAATTTAATTATATAAATGCAGTTGAGCCCGGTCATAAAAAAATATTTTTTTATTTTTAATTGTGGATGCTTTTCTGAAAAATATTTCAAAGAAATAAATAATATTTCGTAAAACAGGTATTTGATGTTCGAGTTTCGATGTGTGTATTCTTAGTGCATTATCGCCAATTCTATACAGGGTAATAAAAGTATGGCAGCTCTAAAAACGGGAAAATTCCGTTTTCATCTTTTCGCTCGTGGTTTACGGACATTTTCCGTTTTTAGAAGGAGAAAACCCGTTTTCAGATGGAAAAACCTCGTTTTCATCTCTTCGCTCGTGGTTTACGGACATTTTCCGTTTTTAGAAGGAAAAAACCCGTTTTCAGATGGAAAAACCCGTTTTCATCTCTTCGCTCGTGGTTTACGGACATTTTCCGTTTTTAGAAGGAAAAAACCCGTTTTCAGATGGAAAAAACCCGTTTTCAGCCAATACGGGAAAGTTCCGTTAAAATCAGTAATTTTTCTCCTGAAATTTCAGGTTTTTTTTAACAGTGTATACACACTGTTTTGTTCGACCGTTTAACGATTTTATGTGGTCCCGTATAGGGCTGTCGCAAAGGTGGCCTAACACTATCCACCCTCAGGAACACATGGGTGCAAGTTTTCATAGACGGATTCACATATGTCCTCACTGAACCATGAGCAGATGTTGCCACAGGGTTAAGATCCCGCATAGTCGTCCGCAGTTGATTCACAAATTCTTCATTGCCAAACTGAGTCGTGGAAGTATCGATCATATCACAGGGCAATTTCAGAGTCATACCGTACACCATTTCTGCACAAGAAGCACCGATGTCTTCCTTGACCGCCGTGCGTATTCCCAGCAGGACAATTGGAAGTATATCTGTCCATCTGGAACTTTCGTGTGCCTTGATGGAGGATTTCAGATGGCGATGGAATCGTTCCACCAGCCCATTAGCAATCGGGTGGTACGCAGTCGTCTGTATCCTATTGGTCCCGAGCGAGTTAGAGAACTCCCTGTACAGTGATGACCGCATCTGTGATCCCTGGTCTGTCGTAATCACCGCAGGACACCTAAATCGTGAGATCCAGCCGCTAAAAACTGCTTGGCAAATCGTAGTAGCCTTCATGTCCCCAATCGGAATGGCTTCTGGCCATCGGGTGAACCTATCCACCATAGTTAACAGGCATCTGTATCCGTCACAAGTTGGCAGAGGACCCACAATGTCAAGATGAACGTGTGAAAATCTCGCATCTGGCAAGGAGAATGTACCCAACGGTGCTCGTGTGTGCCTTTGTATCTTTGATCTCTGGCACGGTTCGCAGCACCTCGTCCATTCTGCTATTTGACGTTTCATATCCGGCCACACATATCTTGAACATATCAGCTTAGTGGTTGCTGCAATTCCAGGATGTGAAATATTATGCAAATGCTCGTACACCAATCTACGAAAAGCTGCTGGTACAAACGGCCGAGATACACCAGTTGAGGTATCACACCACACATCGGAGCACGATAATTGACATGGTCTACACTCCAACTTCAGTGATGTAGAACTGTTTCCTTGCAACAACTTTTGTAATTCTGTGTCATCTTTTTGACCGGCCGCTAACTCATCTAATTTTAGAAATTCAGAGTTCGTTATAGAGTTTACTTCTATCCTAGAAAGTGCATCCGCTACCACGTTTTCCGAACCTCGCACATGCCTAATATCGGTCGAATATTGCGATATATAGTCTAAATATCGCAATTGCCTCGGGGAACATGTATCAGGGTTTTGTTTAAATGCGTATATTAAGGGGTTTTGGTCTGTGAATATCTGGAACTCTCGTCCTTCCAACATATGTTTAAATTTCCTGATCGACGAATATATTGCGAACAATTCCCTGTCATACGTCGACCATTTCAGTTGTGTCTTATTTAACTTCATTGAAAAAAAAGCGAGAGGTTCCCATTTACCTTGCGAATTTTGCATCAACGTGCCTCCTACGGCGAAGTCGGAAGCGTCAAACCAAACACTCAATTTTGCCCCCGGTATCAGATGTCTCAAGAGAGTTGCCTGTGCGATAGCTTCTTTGGCTTCCTGGAAGGCTTTTTCAGACTTTTCCTCCCATTGCAATTGCTCAGTAGCTTTCCGTTTGGCAGCTTTTCGCCCTTCTAAAAACTTAACCAAAGGTGCAAGAATATGGGGAGCTCTGGGTACAAATCGTCGGTAGAAATTGAATAACCCCAAAAATTTCCTCAATTGGGTTAACGTCTTAGGTTGGGGGTAATCGATGATACACTTAACCCTGTCGGAAAGTGGCTCTATACCCTCCCCAGAAAGTTTGAAACCCAAAAACTCAATTTCAGTTTTACCAAAACTACATTTTTCGACCCCGATACAAAGTCCGTAATCCTCAAGTCTTTGGAACAAAGCCCTTAAATGCTCTAATTGCTGGTCCAAATTCTTAGATGCAATTAAAATATCGTCTACAAAAGCGTATACCCCTGATAACCCTCGAGTGACTTCATCTATAAAACGTTGAAATGTTGACGCCGCGTTGCACAACCCGAATTACATACGGGTGCTCTCGAAAAGCCCAAAGGGTGTGCAAATCGCAGTTTTGTGAATGTCATCCTCGTTAATAGGGATTTGGTGGTACGCCTTTACTAGATCTACGTGGCTAAATATTTTGGCACTGTGTAACTCTGCAGTAAAGTCAGATATGCATGGGATTGGGTACTTTTCCTTTACCGTCTGTGCGTTTAAAGCTCGAAAATCCCAACAGGTCTCCATTCTAAAGTCCCCTTTTTGGGAAACATGTGCAGTGGGAACGCATAGTTACTTTTAGATGGTCTCATATGACCCAATGCCATCATATTCTGAAATTATGCCATCGCAATTTTTAACCTATCTGGAGCTAATCTTCTAGGCTTTGCCACTACCGGAGGACCCCTAGTTTTAATAAAATGCACAGTATTGTGCTTAACCGGTTGGTTCGGGTCTGGTAATTTGGTAATCGAAGGATAATTCGACAGTAACTTATAATAATTTGAGTCCGAATTTTTATACACCGTTCACCGTTTTTACCGAATGAATACCTGCCCTTTTTATTTGACCTTCAACTTGAAACTTTGTTTTAAGATCGACGAGACATTTGCTCCGAAGATCTGGCACCAAATCAAAATTATGGAGGAAATCCGCTCCAATAATTGGTGTAGAAACGTTTGCTATTAAAAAAAGTTCACAAAAAGTTCCTGTGCAATTTAAAATCCAGCGAAAACGTTTGCTGCCCTTAGACATTTATCACGGATGAATTAGCTGCACTTAACGTTTGCACGGGTTTATTCCGTTTTTGGTAATTGTTTGCAGAAATAACTGAAACGTCCGAACCTGTATCGACCAAAAATGAAACGTTAGTTTTCCGGTCCCGCACGAACAGGCGACGGGAAATGCCACTGGGCAAAGAATATGCCGCCTCTACTCTCTGCCGTCGGCGTTTCCCTTATATGCACATGGTGGAACACATTTCTCTTCCCTGCACTTACTACCAAATCGGCGGAGGTACCAACAAATATCCCGGTTATTGGACATACTTCGTCCGCGGGTTCGAAACCCGTTCCTGCGAAACGGAGATCGACTTTTGCCAAGTGCCAGTTGATCAGATCAACACGCTTATTCAATTTATTTATTTCGCCTGAAAGTCTTTCCTCGAACGAACTATTGGTTCCGCTGACAGAAAATATCGTGGTTGGTGTTGGGGTAACCTCTAAAATCCTATCCGCAATTTCCGCAGTCTTATCCACGTTCAGATCAGACACGGCAGCCAAAATGGTCTGCATTGATGTAGGCATACGCTGCAAAAATAATTCCAGCATTACCTTTTCTGGAACCTTAAGAGTTTCAGTGCGACGCTTCATATCCCGCACCAACTCTGAGGGCTTTCGAGAGCCTAGTTCCTCAATAGATAACAGTTGCCTAATCTCTTGTTGAGCAGATTCGCTCGACCTGTTTATCAACTCTGTCTTTAAGATTCCGTATGGGTCTTCTTGATCAGGCTTCATCAACACGTCCCTAACTAGCGTCGCAATTTCCGGTGGTAAATGCGATACAATATAGTTGTATTTAGTCTTTGATTCCGTGATCGGTTTTGGGACAGCCAGCTGAAACGTACTTTCGCACATCACGAACCACAAGGCTGGGTCCGACCGATTGTACGCCGGAATCTGGACTGCGCTTACCTCCGCCATGTGCAAGGTTCGAAGCGAATAGGAAAAAAAATAGATTAAATTACTTCTTATACAACGTTATATTTTAAAGACTTTTAACAAACACAAAGGTTATAAGATATTCCCAAAGTAAATCCTAACAATAAACTAAATTTTAGTAAACATTATTCCCTGTTAACCAGTAAATAACAATAGGAAACAGTTCTAGGATTCAGTGCCGTGCTGCCGGAAGATTCTTGAATCATCTCGAGCCGCCATGTCAACACCAGGTATCACAACATACCGTTGGCTTCATGGTATTTTTAATCATGCTTCCAGTATAATAGAACGAAGGGGCGTTTTCCCCACCTGGATCATAAACCAGAAGACACGTCCGTTCGCGGGTCACCAATCTTTAGTTGCTAGTGTTCATGGGTACCGTGAGCCATATATATTGTTGGCCCTCTGGCGATCGAATCTAGCCACACTCAGTGCTGCCAGACCCAACCGCCACACCATATTTTAGTTGTTAACACTTTAACAAACATGTAAATGTCCGATTAACCCTCATTTGCGGGGTCTAATGGGACAGGGTGCAGGGACATGATAAATGTTGTCGTAATTAAAATTTTAAAAAATGGAAAAGGAATCAGGAAAGGACATGGAAATGAACTTTGAAAGCAAACACTATTTAGAGAAGAGGAGGGTATTATGGAATAGTCGGGAAATATGGAATACTGAAGTTTCAGCCCTCTCTCGTGCTGCCATTACGTGGAAATGTCATGAAAAACCTCATGTAAGAAATACCCCATGACGCAGTGCACAAAGAGTTAACTTCTTGTTGTTGTCGGTACAGTCGTTGCAAAACGAAGTGTGTTTTGGGATTTTTGAAAGGTTTGGCGGAAAGTGTTCAAACATTTTAAACTACCAGCAATCATGAGACTTTAATTTTGTTGTTAAGAATAATGTATACTACTAGGGGGCTTCGCCCCCTGCTCGCTATCGCTTGCCAACCCCCGGAATTGCTGCGCAATTCCATTGGCCGCTTCGCGGCCGGCAGGGGGTTTCGCCCCCTGCTCGCTATGGCTTACCAACCCCCGGTTTCCCATAAGCCGCTTCGCGGCCAGCTCGCTGGTGAACGTAACTTATCTAACTCAACTTTGCACAGGCCTATGCATATTTTGCCATCCAGATCTGTATCTATGACAAAATTACGTCGATCCTTGGTAATATAGTTATATTCAGCCGCAAGCTCGCACCCTTGGATATTTCTGCGCAATCTCATTGGGTCGCAAGCTTGCATTATTGGATTCTTCCTCTGCTCGCTATCGCTCGCAAACCCACGGGAATTGCTATGTTATATTACTTAAAAAAATATATTAATATTGTATTACTGTTTTCAGTAATTTTTCGCCAACCCCCGTTAATTTCGCAGAATTAACCTTGCCTGTTTTTACTCTTAGGTTCTTTTTAAAAACCCAATGGCACACTCAAAATTTTTAGGTTGTAGGACTTTTTTAAGTAATAATCCCATTGGACGTTTCGCGGCATGCAGGGGGCTACGTCCCTTGCTCGCTATTGCTCGCCAAATTATTTTTTTTCAGGTTGTTGGCTGTTCCGAAAGAGAGAAACGAAACCTGTTCGCAACCAGATAAGTATATATAATTTGCCGTCCGCAAATAGGTTTCGTACTTTTCCTTTGAAATTGCTTACATTTCGGACCGGTCGGATTGCATGACGCCTAAAGAGCTTCTGTGACCTTAAAGTTGAGTAGACCATGGACATATACATAAAGACAAAAACACTATCATTTACGTAAACAAAAAATGGTGAAACGTAACACGTAGGGAGATCCTTGCAAAAACGCATCTCACAACGAAAAATAAAACTAAAAAGTAGGTTTGTTACAGAATCTGTCACTTAAACCGCTTCCACACAATATTTGTGCTCAACAAAAAACGCACTATTTATACACCTCAGAAAGAAATTCGCCAAACAGGGCCTTCAGCTTATAATTTATTTCTAATTCAAACTTTTAAACGCCAAAATTAACTATTTTCATTAATCTTCTTTCGCAAATTAATGTTTACTCATTATTACTCTCATCTCACTCTATTGTGATATTACAACAATCCAAACTGAATCATATCACATAAATAAATATTTTAATGAAATTTGGGATGTAACCTAGCCTGATTTTTGCTTTAAAACGATGTATCCCACTCGTTTGTGCGACTTGCGGTTCGTTCTGTGAAAGTGGGTGACAGACAGACGAATTGAATGATTATAATACCTTCCACTTTTTACGTTATAAACGTAGTGTGGAAGCTAAAAAAAACATTTCGCTTAAAAACATCTTCAAAAGCTTTCTAAAAAAACAAAAAGGAATATTCAATAAAAAAATAAAATAAAACACTTTTACCGTGGTGAAGCGAATGAATAATAAAAACGAGAGATTAAATAAAAAAAAAAGAAAGCCAAGCCAGCTGAAGAAAAAAGTTTAAAGAACAACGCGATATTTTTCATCAGTTCTGAAAATTAAAAAAAAACTTTGTTTTATAAAAAAGGGAAATTTTGTGATTCACTTTAGCAGAATTAAATAAAATAATTAATAAAATAATTTTGTTATAAAAAATTTTGTTTATTGAAAATGTTTATCAGACTAATTGTTATGTTAAATGTTTATTTAAAATAGTTTTGTCATAATTTTTTACTATCTTTTTTTTACATAATTTTAATCTATAAACCTTCTATCTTGCTATATTATATTTTAAGGCAAAATCATTTTCAAAAAAATCTGTGAACCTTTTCTATATATAAACACAAAACCAATGTAAAAAGAACAAGTTAAAGAACTGTTCTTTTTAAAAGAACAGAAAAGAGAGCAATTGTTCTTTAAAGAGCGTAACAAAATCACGCTTTTCCGACGATTTTACCGTGCCGTTTTGCAGAAAAGGAATAAGATTTTTTTGTGGCTGACTTATTGTAATTTTTAATTAAAAAACTTATTGGAAATTTGAAAAACAAATAAGTGGGCATCGAGGCATAAGGGAGACACACCTTCCCAAAAAATTTGGATTTCTAACATCAATATTTCATGATGTTATGGCTCCGGACACTTTAAAAGAGCTTACTTTTTTTTTAATATAGAGAGATAGAGAGAAAAGAATAGTAAAATCCGTAAAATGGCTCATAATCCAAAATGGCGCGTCGAGTTTTGTGGAATACTAGGTATTACACGACGTAAAAGTTAAGTATTCCATAGCGTACTCCCCATATAAAGAGTTGGAGGATGATCTTAAGAGAAACATTGCAGTCAGAAGCTTCAAAGCAACCAAAAAAAAAACCCCATTAAGGTGCCCCCTATTCAGAAATTGAAGTCAGAGCTACCTAAACCTAGTAGATATGTTTATGATTTTGCAAATAGACACAAAAACAAAGCTATTTGAACGTTAATTTTGAAGTATTTTTTTAGTTAAAATTAACTATGATCCGTGAAATATAATTAAAATTTCAATAATTGTTCATAATTTCAAAAACTATTCCACATTACCCGAGTATCCCATATTACCCTTCATATTACGACTCTAATACCGCAGTTACACTAACCCGGTCAGCGCCTTGAGCTAAGCTCAAGGCGTTAACCAAGGCACTGACCCGAGTAGTGTAACCGCAGATATCCAATGTCTCGCTCGGGTTGATAACCCGATCGAGTTTCCCAACCGGATCGGAAAAAAAAGCGGTAAGTTCAAAGGAAAGGGTTACCATAGGTAGAGAGCAGCCATCTTGGCGGGTTCTCTCTTTTTTAAGCGATCCTACATGGTGAAAAATTATTTTAAAACTTCAAATTGAATTTTATGAGTTTTTCTAAGAGGTTTTACATAATATATTTTGATTTAAAACAGGACACATTTATTATTTTGAAAGTAAAATTCAAACATATATATGAATGAAATTCAAAATTTAACACTGTAAAATATGTTGATAATAAAATGCTTCTATGTTAATAAAAGTATTCGATCTCTTATAAACTCACCCGTAATCAATAAATTTAATTTTTAAACCAGATTTCGCATTAAAATACTAAAACCTGGTTGGAGTGGATAGCTTAATCAGTTATTTTTAATACTAATAATTTCGAAACTTTTGGCAGACAATACTATAAACACTTTTTTACTTGACCTAATTTTATTCAGTAATACTCCAACATTAAAAGTTAAAAATATAACTACGGAAAAGAATAATCCCAGAAAACAAAAACAATCAAGAAAAAACACTCTCCTACACACTTTAAAAAAAATTTCCCTGTAAAATAATGGGCAGGAACCGGCAGCAGAGATTCCAGTCATATCCCATTAAGAAACAGTCATGTCCCGTTAAAAAAACAGTTATGCCCGTTAAAAACATTACAAACAGTTAAAAACTGAAAAGAAAGGAGATTTTCCTAAATTTTCTATGGGATACGGCCGATAAATAAAATCGAACGCGATATGGAATTACTCGCCAATTTCTCGCCAATTTCTCCTTAAAAAGCATTTGGAAATCCTTGAGAAATCCAAGGTCAAATCCAAACTGAAGCTCGGGAAACGGCTCGGATCAGCAACCAAGGCAATATAACTGCAGTGTCAAGATTTTTAGTTTCATTTACAAAACTTTTATTTGTCAAGAAGAAGATGGCAACATTCCATTACGTCACTCAAGTCAACGAAGCTGAACATCAGCAAGTGTTCTTTATGTTGACATCGGATCTTATATAGTCCGCCTGTTACTTCTTAGCATCTCAAATATTTTGATTGTGGAACAGTCCACTTTGAAAACAGGTAGAAAACCTAAAAGAGGCAGGGTTGAGAATACCATCGTCTTTGGCGAGCATAAAGGATTGTTGGGTTAGTTTGCTTGAACGTAATGTGTCACACTAAAACTGCATATGGGTTATTGTTGAAAGGAGGATTATAATTGATTACTGATGGTCGTTGTGCATGCATTTATTTTCTCTCTTGACTTAATCGTCAATATATTTGCATCTGTAGTATGTATTATTTACCATATTCAGTATCACCTGGGGGAACTCTATAAGTTAAAATATAGCTATGCAATAATAGTGAACCCGATGCAAGTTCGAACTGCCCTTCAGTTGAGAAAATGTTTCGAAACCTTAAAGAAATATGCGCCTGCAAAGAAATGAGTCGCCAAATATAGTAACTCTGGAATAAACCAAAATCTTCCTTAGCCCTTTTCGTTTTACGAGTGATAGTTTAGACTCGTCTAAAATACACATCATAGATGCTAAGAAGTGGTGGGAGGACTATACTTATTCAGAAGTTTAAAGGTAATTTTTTTTTATTTTTAATTGCTATTTTTAAATATTTTATTGTATCCATAATGCGGCTCTGTATACATAGGCTGACCAGACGTACTGCATTCGGCAGTACAGTATTACACTTTTTAGGGTCTTGTGGCTGATTCAAAAACGTTAAATTGTACTTTCTTTTTAGGTCTGTACTGCGAAATGACCTGTATTTCTGAAAACTGTAGAAATTTCACCAGGAATATATATTTGTTTGATAAAGGTCAATCTAAATTTTATTATTCTTAATGTTTGTTGTTTGAAAACTGCTACACGCAAGTATTTTTTATTTTGGAAGTTATATTTACAGTTCGAATTAACGTCGTTGAGTTATTGTCATGAAAGTGTATGTGTGTGGTTCTTGTTAAATTCCTTTTTATTAAAGTTGTATACCAATACGGTAAAATCCTAGTCGCTAGCCAGAACTTCTCTTTTTTAGGGCACGTGAAATTAAAAAGACTTTTTCTTCAAAAAAAAGCGTACACGGAGTTCTCTCCCACTTTCTATTTCAAAAGTAAATCCAACATAATAAGAATAGTTTGCTTTCTAGTAAATTTTACCAACACTAAATCATATACCCTCTCCAAGCTTACATTTATTTATATCACTAAGCTCTTTTCAGATAGAATTTATGAATTTATAGGTGACAAAATACATCATCAATAAAGCTACTTGAACGTTCCCTTATTATTTTGACGAAAGTAATTCAAAAAGTTTAAAATTAAAAAAAAAATTAGAAGTTTTTGATAACTTGACTGAATAAGATATTATAGAGAGTTCTACAGATTCTTCTAGAAAAGCATACAAAAGCTAGGTTTATTCGTGTCCCATTTGAACCCAATCGAACCCCTTAAGATCCCACAGTGTTATTATTTATAAATGATCCAACACATAAACACGTGTATTTCACCACAGTATTTGACATATAATACCTTTATCTATGATATACATACACTCTGAAAAATTTGGTTCGACCCTACACCAAAATTTGGTGAATTCCAGCTGCAACCAAAGTTTGGTGCTTGGTTTTACCATTTATTGGTGCTACCACTGGCACGAAATTTTGGTTCGATGTTGAACCAAATTTTGGTGCTACCGCGGGCACGACATCTTGGTTCGACGTTGAACGAAAACTTGGTGCTACCGCGGGCTCCAAATTTTGGTTCGACGTTGAACCAAAACTTGGTGCCTGTGGTAGCACCAATAAATGGTAAAACCAAGCACCAAGCAAGTCGAACCAAGTTTTCATACTTTTCTACTCGTAAATCTATATTTATTCTTAAAGTAAGATTGTAAAGCTTTTTACGCACAGATTTAAACTTTCTTATGTGATTATTTCTATTGTTGCATGTATGAATTTAATATTTTCTAATAATTCTTCTTTTAATATTTTTTTAATAATACATTTTAAATTTAATTTCGAATAACAAACTGTAGGCCATTGGAGTTATTTTCCAATATAATAAGTGCGAACTGAAAAGTAAACACCAAAAGGGTTTACTTTTAATATTGTTTTTATTTACTAAACTTATAGTTCTTACTACGAGTCTCATTAGCCTGGTTTGCCTTAGTTAAGATTTGAAAGTCTTTTTTAATAATTTATAAGAAATATTTAATAAGTTGAATTTTAGGTAAATAATATTCTGTAAAAAAATAAGACTCACAATCATTTAAAAACTAACATATTTTATTCAATTCATTTCATTAATTAGGTAATACAATTCTTTTTTTTTAAAGAAAGGAACTCGGAATACAGACACACTTATAGCCAAAAAAAATGAAATTACATTTTTAAAACAAGTAGGTTTGTAACAGAATCTGTCACTTAACCCGCTTCCACACAAAAGTTGTGTTAAACAGGTAAAAAGGCGCCAAACACTGCATTAATTCTATATTAAACATTTACATGCTAAATTTGGCTAGTTTTATTTCGAAAATTCAATAATTATTACTTATCGTTTGCAAAAATTAATTTGTATTTCAAAGAATAAATATGTAATATTCCTCGCTTTTAAATAGAATGAAAATATTTCGTATCAACATACAAAGAATTTCGTAGTGAAATATATTTGACGTCATTTCAAACTGATCGATGTCGCAAAAATAAATTTATTTTAATTTACTGTCTAAAAGAATTAAGTTTCTTGGGCGATTGTTGCGAATAGCATTGGTGATTTAATTCTAATAACAAACAGGGCCTTTAGCTATTTGTAATTCAAACTTTTAAACGCCAAAATTAACTATTTTCATTAATCTTCTTTCTCAGATTTAATAATTAGATTTAATTACATTACAGTTCGAAAAATATATAATTAGTACAAATGATGCTTTAAAAATAAAAGCGAAACTTTGCACATTTTTTATGCCAAGTTAGAATTCTCTTTGCATCTTTCTTCATACATATATAATGAACCATCAAAAGAACTCTATTGTGATATTACAACAATCCAAACTGAATCATATCACATAAATAAATATTCTTTCAAATGTTTGTATTTTTTTTTAATAAAATTTCTCGTATGTTTAACGAAATGGCAACAGTGAAATGGAATTTGCATGTTATTTCAATGTAGATTAAATTTTTAGTTATTTAAATTTTAAATAAACTTCTAATTAAAAATATTTAATGAAATTTGGAATGTAGCCTAATATGATTTTTTGCTTCAAAATGACGTATTCCACTTGTCTGTGGGACTTGTGGTTCTTTCTGTGAAAGTGGGTGACGGACGGACAAACAGACGGACTGAACGATTATAAAACCTTCCACTTTTTACGTTATAAACGTAGTGTGGAAGCTAAAAAGGAGGAATAATGCTCAAAAATTAAGTATTTAGAATGGGATGGGATATAAACTGAGCCTTTAAATATGTAGCATACCCACATTCTGAGCAAGAAATTGTTTTATAGTTAACGTTGAATATGAACTTTGCATGTTGCTCCAAATGGCACTGTAATGAAGGGTAACTTGAAAAACTTAAAGGGCAACCATTAAAACCACAGACATATATTGGAAAAAAGGCTCATGCCTATGATTGTTTTTTACATGAAAGAGATATACATTTAAAGTAGAAAAATCTCTTCCAGAACTAGAACAAGAAAACATAATTTAAAAAAAACATGCATCAAGAACAAAGAAATTAATTAATGGTTTTAAAACACTTTCTGTACATTTATACTTAAGCAAAGGTATTAGCTTTGGCCATTAAGCTTTTATCTTTGGGGGGAATGCGCCCATCAACAATCTTTAAGAGGGCACATTTTACAAAGGTCGTGGTATTGACGGCCTTCTTTGGAAACTCAACATTTAAAGTATAATAATAGGACATTAGAAGACACAAAGCATTAATGAAGTCTTGACATGTAGAAAGTTCATGGCCCTCACAAAAAATTGTGTAGCAGCCACTGGTGACATTACCAGAAAGATGAATGTGAGGACATGGCTCAGCAAAAAACTCAATGTCAGGAGTATCACCTCCATCTGGAACCTAAAATTTACCAAAAATGCTTTTCAAATAAATATCTCCACTGCATGGAAAAAGCAGATAAAATAGCTTAAAATAAAATAGTCTGCAAAGGATTGACTGCCAATAAAGCAGCCCCGTTGGGAGGAAAAAGAGCTTAAAATAAAAATTTCCCTTCAAACAAGATATATTTATAAAATTTACCAAAGTAGTTAAAAGTCTTACAAGTACATATTTTTAATAAACAGCTGTTAACTAATTTTTACAAATATACAAAAAGAAACTAACTTTACACTTAAATCTTGATAAATTTAAAATTTTTCCGCAGATTATTAGTTTACTAATGTGTTAAAATGCAAGATTACCTAACTACATTGTATTAAATAAAAAGAGAAAGCTGGTTTGCTGAGTAACCATTAACTTACAATTTAAATTATAGAATCTAAATTTTCTTTAAACAAATATGGCAGGACAAATAATCCAAAAGCCACTTCAGCTTCCTTTAACTTCATATATGAATGATGACTGCCAATAAAGCAGTATGGTATGGTATGGCTTAAGCCAATGATATGGTATGGCTTAAGCCTATACAACTATTTAAAAAAAACATTCCTCCATTCAAAACAAAAACGTCAGAACGTTCGCCAACCAAATTTTAGCATTAAGAGATAATCAAACCAAACTTACTATAGAAACTATAAAGTACAATGCATCAGTACACAAAGCTTGAACTTCAATAACGACGAAGCAAAGAACAAACTTTAAGAAACCTAAAAAAAAACGCAAACAGTAATTTAACAGATTAATACGGGTCAGCTTTTTGACTGAAATCACCTTTTTAATTTTATTTCGAAAGACTATCAGACATCTTTATAGAAATTGGTACTGCTAGCGCATTATGGCCGGTTTCGATTTGGCGACTTTCCTTTTGAAGCCAATTAGCGAAAACGTACTTAAATAAGTAAACATTCCAGTTCAACTCAATAGATATTTACATCAATCTTGTTACTATAGCAACCCTGTGTTTACTTTTTAACGACCTTAAAGTCGCCAAATAGCATTCTGGTCATAATACGCTAGCTGTTCCATTTCAACCAGCAGCATTACAAATAAAAAAAATTATCAACATTATTTTAATATTAGAGACATTGATGTTTTAATTCATTAAAGCATCATATGAAGCACTTAATAATAATACTGTAAACCTAATCACAATGCAACCATACAAGGGTTAAGCCTATACAACTAATAAAACAAAACAGCTTACAAATCAGAACGTTCGCCAACAAAATATTAGCATTAATAGATATTCAAAGCAAACTTACAATATAGATAGTACAACATCAAATGAATCAGTACATAAAACTTGAACTTCAATAACGATGAAGCAAAGAACAAACTTTACGAAACCTAAAAAAAAGAAACGCTAACAGTAATTTAATAGATTAATACGTGTCAGATTTTTAACATAAATCACTATTTTAATGTTATTTCGAAATATTAACAGATATTTTGATAAAGGGAAGGCGCAATTCTACAAACTTGCCGTTACAACTAGCTCCATGACTTGAAAATAAGGAAATCGTTAGACTTTATATTTTTAAAATTACTAATTTTCCCTCAAGGTTAAGCTAAGTTTATCAGTCCACAATGTATTTGCACAATAATAATTTTACTTTAAACGTAATGCAAATAACGAAATTATCTGTGCTTACATCCTTCTAAAACACTTCATTTCAAGTTTAAAAATCCAAATGTTTGGGGTAAAGCTGTTTATGAAACATGGAAGACAACACAGTGCGTTTATTATTTATACATTTCATAAAAAATTTAACTTACCTTAAATATTGTTGCTTGTATAATACGCTTGTTTAGTAAAATATAAAAATTGCGGTTAGGGAAGCCAAAACAAAATGGCGGCTGTTGCTGTTGCCAAAACTTGTTAAGTTTATCCATAGCCTCCTACCATAGCCTCCTACATAGAATGCCGCGTATACTCGAGAAATAACATGGATTCACAGGCTGTCCTCAAAAAGTACTCTGGTCGCGCCATCTCTTGGTAGTCGTTCGCATATTTTAGTAGGAATGTATTCGCAATTCGCGGTGAATGACGGATCCAGCGGGCTATTTCGAATACCGTTCGGTACGAGTAACATAATAAACAAATGAGTTATTTTTTTATTTTGTTTCTGCTTCCAAGCAATATTATTTGCCAGAGAAATTCATAAAATACCATTTTAAATTTAAAAAAAATCCCTCTTCAGTCTTCATAATGTTTGAATAGTGTAAAAACTATTACAGAATATATCTGCCAAAAATCACAATTTTTAAAAATTTAAGATTAAAAAGCTAAAAACAGCAAGCACATATATTTTTAAAAACCTAATCATGTAACGAGTTTCTTTGTTTTTTTAACTGTTTAAAAAAAATGCTATAGAACTATACATTTAAAATCCCCGTATAAGAATATTCTACTGGAGACTAAAACACAAGTAATGATAATCTTGTTCAGAAGTTACATTATTAAAAAAAAAATTAGTTTTGGCTTCTTAAAGAAAAATTAACAAATACTATAACACTTATTAAAAATGCTTCTGTTAAGAATAACAGTCCCTGAATAATAATACCATAACTTCGAACAACAACAAAATTTTAAAATGAGATAGATCATTTAAATTTGTAACTCAACTATAAAGTGCATTTAAAGAAGAACAAAAGCAAATGTGTGTTTAAACTATATATTAGGAAGGGAAAAACAAATAATAATAATTAATTCATTATAAAAAGTTTTAAGAGTAAAAATATTTAGAATAGATGATAAATTTTCATCAAAAAAGAATTCTAATTGTAAAAATTCTTTACCTAATATATTCCATTTCGTAGGCATTCCTATATAGAAACACCGTGTTCTTTCTTTGATTTATAGGATGGTATGATGCAAAAAAACTAGCCATTATTTGTAGCATTTACAAAAGTTTAAAAAAAAAATTATAAATTTCGAACTCGTTATCAAAATTTCTTACCACAGCGAACTGGATGTAAACAAACAACAACAACAACAAACAACAACAAACAACAACACATGCACGTTGTTGCGTGATGGCGCCATCTATTGACAGCTTTCTCATGACTTCCAATTTTGATCGGGCTTGGATGGCATTATATGTAGGGGGCTATGCTCCTACATAGAATGCCGCGTATACTCGAGAAATAACATGGATTCATAGGCTGTCCTCAAAAAGTACTCTGGTCGCGCCATCTGTTGGTAGTCGGTCGCATATTTTAGTAGGAATGTATTCGCGGTGAATGACGGATCCAGCTGGCTATTTCGAATACCGTTCGGTACGAGTAACATAATAAACAAATGAGTTATTATTTTTAATTTTTTTCTGCTTCCAAGCAATATTATTTGCCAGAGAAATTCATAAAATACCATTTTAAATTTAAAAAAATCTTTCTTCAACATGTTTGCATAGTGTAAAAACTGTTACAGAATACTACTGCCAAAAATCACAATTTTTAGAAATTTAAGATTAAAAAGCTAAAAATAGCAAGCATATATTTTTAAAAACATAATCATGTAATGAGTTTCTTTGTTTTTTTAACTTAAAAAAAAACTATAGAACTATTCATTTAAAATCCCCGTATAAGAATTTTCTACTGGAGATTAAAACACTAATGAAGTAATTTAAAGTAATGAGAATCTTGTTCAGACGTTCCATTATTTAAAAAAAAATTAGCTTTGGCTTCTTAAAGAAAAATTAACAAATACTATAACACGTATTAAAAATGCTTCTGTTAAGAATAACAGTCCCTTAATAATAATACTATAATTTCGAACAACAACATGAGATAGATCATTTAAATCTCAACTATAAAATGCATTTAAAGTATTAGAAATATAGATATTGAAAAGTTTTTTTTCAAAACTTAATTCAAAAACACATTTATTAGAAAACAGAATGCCCGAACTAAAATGAATATAAATCTAGATAGAACAAAAGTAAATATGTGTTTAAACTATATATCATGAGGGAAAAAACAGAAAATATTATTAGCATTACGAAAAGATTCAAGAATAAAAATATTTAGAAATTTTCACCAAAAAAGAATAATTTTAAAAACTCATCACCTACCATTTCGTAGGAATTCCTATATGTATATGGAAACACCGTGTTCTTTCTTTGACTTATAGGATAGTATGATGCAAAAAAATAGCCATTATTCGTTGCATTTACAAAAGTTTACAAATAATATATATATATATATATATATATATATATATATATATATATATATATATATATATATATATATATATATATATATATATATATATATATATATATATATATATATATATATATATATATATATATATATATATATATATATATATATATATATATATATATATATATATAATATATATATATATATATATTATATATATATATATATATATATATATATATATATATATTTATATATATATATATATATATATAAAATTTCGAACTCTTGTAACCAAAATTTCTTATCAAAATCACAGCGAACTGGATGTAAACAAACAACACATGTCACAGAGCACATTGTTTGTTGCGCCATGGCGCCATCTATTGATAGCTTTCTCACGACTTCCAATTTTGATCGAGCTTGGACGGCATTATATGTAGGGGGCTATGGTTTATCGAGATAAGTTGAACCAAGATTTGGTGCTATTTAGATCTTTTGCACATCGACCATTTTGGTTCAACCTCAGGTCGCACCAAATTTTGGTGAAACTGGTAAAAAACCTACATCTTTCACCAAAATTTGGCACTACGTTGAACCGAAATTTTTTACAGTGTACCTTCCACCAAAAACTACAGTTTAATTCATGAAAAGTTTTTATTTAATACTTTTTTTTAAAGTTTAATAAAAGATAAAATTGTAACTTGCTTTGGATTCCCCAAAACAACAATGCTTCTCTAAACTTCGACACATGCTTTTAAGGGCTGGCCTTTGGTTGTGTAAAAATATGAAGTTTAACAGTTAAAATGCTGTATTGTAGAAATATTGTTAAAAATATATATTTTTACCAAGTTTGATCCCTTGTCCCATTAGCCCCCATTTCCCCCTATACCTCTAGTTGTAACAATAGTTAAAAGAAATAAAAATTACTCAAAATCATAAGTCGTAATCACGTACTATTCGTTTTCCATAATTATAAAAAAACATTTGTTTAATTATAATTAACTAGCTTTATGAATCCGGCGTTGAATGGGTGTAAAACTAAAAATATATAAAATAAATAACTCTGCAATAATAGTTCATATTTTATTTCTTGAATAAAAGCAAATTAAAGAATTATTCAAAAATCAAATTTTTATGATATTTAAAATAATTTTTTATTACATCATGCAAAACAATTTTAAAATTAATAATCGTGGCAAAAGTGATTATTTTAATGAAATCGTGTTAGAAAGTTACTTTTTCACTCTAGTGCGACAAAGTAACTAAGAGCATCGATACTAGGTAGAAAATAATTTTTTTTATAATTGCGTGAAAAAAATTCGATTTTACACTATAATTTTAATATCAGACGCGTGCGAAAAGTTATACTGTTTAGAAACAGTGATAAAAAAAATTACTTTTTTTCATCCAAAAGCAGTGAAAAAAAGTACTTTTTTTCACTCTTTTGATAAGATGCCAACATTTCAAGTAAAATTCCTATTTCATAATATTCATAAAATCCTGAAATTTAATGATCTGCTTTATTTATGAATATATGCGCGTGAATTTTATTATTTTTTTTATTTTTGAATCAGTATCCATGTTCAAATGTTTGACTTTAAACTAAAAAAATAAGTTTGCCTTTTGTAGTTCCAGAGATTTACCGATGCCGATCTTCTTTACGTAAAAAAATTAGCATGTGAATTATTTTTGAACCAATGAGATTTGATTTTTTTTCACGTAATTATAAAAAATAGTGTATGAAACACGTGTGAAAACTAAACTTTTTAAAACACGTGTCATTATTTCACTCGCTCGTACCTCGTTCGGGAAATAAAATCCACTAGTTTTAAAAAGTGTTACTTTTCACACTTGTTGCATAAATAACTATTTTTATAATTGCGTGAAAAAAATCTGACTTTTACATTATAATTTCAATATCAGACGCGTGCAAAAAGTTAGACTTTTTGAAACAGTGAAAAAAAGTTACTTTTTATCACTCAGAAGCAGTGAAAAATTAGTTATTTATGCAACAAGTGTGAAAAGTAATACTTTTTAAAACGAGTGAAATAATGACACGTGTTTTAAAAAGTTTACTTTTCACGTGTGTTGCATACAGTATTTTTTATAATTACGTGAAAATAAAATCAAATATCATTTTTTCAAAAATATGAAATAATGTTTTGAAATGAAAGTTTTACTTGAAATGTTGGCATCTTATGAAAATAGTAAAAAAAAGTACCTTTTTTCACTGTTTCAAAAAGTCCTAACTTTTGCTTTGTCTTATGCAACTAGTGTCAAAAGTAATGCTTTTTTAAACGAGTTGAATAAATTATTTCACGAGCGAAGTACGAGCGAGTGAAATAAATTCACGAGTTTAAAAAAGGCTATTTTCGACGTGTTGTCACTATTTTTTATAATAACGTGCAAAAAAGTATTTATATTAAATTGGCTTTGAAAATTAACCAGACAAAAAGTAAATTCTCTTTTGAAGAAAAAAAAACTGAAAACGTTGGTGCTGTTAAATATGGATTTAGAATTAGAAATGTAAAGAATTAGATAATTATGAACTTCCAGATGATAATAGAAAAGGCTGCTAACGATGCTACTTTCAATCTTCTTCCCGATAAGTCCAGAAAAGTATATGAAGCGTATGTGTGAAGTATGTGTGATTATTTATATTAATGATAATTTTAAAATCCCGTGCAAAAATTGCATTGGAAATAAGACTCCAAATAAAGAATCACGCTCAAATAAAGAATTTTACACCAATCATATGCTCTTATTTATTTTGTCGCACTAAAGTTTGTGCCTAAAAGTAACTTTGAAACACGATTTCGTTAAAAGCATCCCTGACTGTGACAAAGTGCCCTTTCATCCAAATTAATTTTTCCAAATTTGTGTAGTTTTAAAAAATGAAATCGACAAAAATGTATTTTAATGCAAAAAAGCCAATTTGCACAATATTCTAAAAAAAACAGAACCAAAAACGTTTCTCATAATCACTTTCTAAAACGAGTCATTTGATACGGATTGTCATGCGAACGACTGAATAAACGAACGACGCGACGGTTTTTAAAAGTTGATTTTGCCTGTATCTAGGCTTCTACAACTGAAGTCTCTAGAACTTACTCGGGCTGTAGAACTAGTGAAAGATATTGAACGTTGTTTTTAGACATGTGCGAAAAGGCATTAGAACACTTTTCATTTTCATCTATCTTTACAAAGGCAGAAGCTCTTAATTTAAACAACGATTTTGAAATCAATGTTCTCCGACTAGCCAAACGGCAAAAATTTAGAGAAACCCAATCTGCTGCTACTGCCGAATCATATTATAGTATATCTTTATTTATTCCGTACATTGACCAAATAATAAGTGAGCTGGCGTGGAGGTTTGAAGATAGTATGGCTACTTAATCAAAAAATTTCAGTATTTACTTCCATGTTACTGTAATAAGGCAACTTTTGATGATATAAGTGGGGCTGTGAAATTTTATTCGAGTGATTTGAGCAGCGACTAATTAACTAGTATGAGTGAAGTTCACCATTGGAAGAAAAAATGGGAAAGAATTGATGAATCTCAAAAGTCAACATCAGCGATTGAAACTTTGAGTGTTCCTGAAACTAATATCATTTTTCCAAACATTCCGAAAATGATGATTTTTTTTGTCTTCTTCTAGTACATCAGCGATTGAAACTTTGAGTGTTCCTGAAACTAATATCATTTTTCCAAACATTGCGAAAATAATGAAATTTGTCTTCTTCTAGTAACTACAACAAAAGCTGAAAGGACTTTTAGCAGTTTCATGCGTCTAAAGTCTTACATGCGTTCTACGATGGGAGAGGAACGTTTATCAAATTTGGCACTAATCTCCATTCACAGAAATAGGAAGGTTGACATTGGAAAAATAATAGATAAAATTGCACTAAGCAAAAATAAAGGGGAAAGAATTTTTTAATTTGATAAATAATAACAAGAGTTTGTATAGTGCTACTTATTGCTATACCAATCAGTATTTGTGAATTTTAATAAACCAGTGTAGCGGTATGATATTTACTCCTTCCGTGTGGCAACACATGGTTTCTGTAGTTGGAGAGTTTGGCGTTCTACCAAAATAAATAGTCACTTTCACTGCCGCTACTCTGTTCCTTTATTTGTTTTAAATAATTTAACATCGAAACTAGTTAAGTATATAGGGTCCCTCTTCACCAGCAAAGATGTTACTTGTATCATATCCATTTCTTTTTTGAAGCCCACAAAATAAATCACTTTGAGGCAAACAATTATATGTATTTATTATAAATCATTAGTGATAGTTAAATAATAATAAAAAGAAAAAGAAGAAACTGTTTATGCTTTATAAATTACTAGCTGACCCGACAGACGTTGTCTAGTCTTTACTATGAATATTGAATTCTAATTGAAGATTGATCGAAAAATCCATCGATCCTCGGTAAATGCAGCCAAAACTGTCCAAAGAATAATATCCCATGTGGTGGAAGTGCACGTTAAATACTTTTCAAAGTCCTGACGCTGCGTACGATGTAAAAGTTGCATTGGGTGCCTAATCAGGTGTTGGCTCCTCACATGACTGTGGTTCTAAATAAAGACGCCCGTGGCCAACATCCCTCTTGTATAGCTCTAGTGCGAAGATAATTCAAACTAACCCATACAACTGAATGGGAATAGCTACCCTACGCTAAATTTTTAACTTCGCCAAAAGCCGCCAATACCAACATTCAATTGGCCATATCATAGCTGTACCAAATTGACAGTTTCATAAACATATAGTTTTTACGCTATACGTAGAGGGAATTAACATTTCTTAGAAGTATTCATCAGATCTAGAATATTAACCGCCTTTACTGCCATGATACTATTGTAGCAATATCTTCACTTCTTACCATTTATAAACATCAATTAAATTAAATTCGGAAACCAAAAAATCAAAAGATTTCAATTCAATAAATAAAATAATGTTATTCAAATAAAAATCCTACAAATTAAACTCACGTGCTCTGACGTGGTTATACTTAATTTTCGTTCGCGTTCTACGTGCTGAAACTTCTTTTAAATTGAAATGAAATAAAAAGTATAAATTCTAATCTTACAATGCTATTCCTATGGAGAAATCGGTTCACGTTTTGCACTCCTACACCCGTTCGGGTTCGAATTTCGAATAACTCATTCATTAAGAACTTTCTCCTGACAATAACAAACACAACGAAAAAAGAATTAGTGAAATCGGTCTAGCCGTTCAGGCGTGATGCTGTCACAACGAAAAAATGGGACTTTAATTTAGATTTAATTTGAAACTTGAAGCATGCTTTTGAATTTAAATGTATCTTTTGGAACGAGGGTTTGTTTTTAACAATTGACGGAAATGGCAAAGTTTAAAATTTTGCTTTATCCCATAGCTTTTAGAATTCCTTCGACTTCTATTTAGATGAACCAATTTTTAACTAACCTAACTTTTAGACATATTTTATAAAATCGCTGTTAAAAATTCATAATCGTGTGTCAAAAAACGACACAGATATCAGAGAATCTCTCTTCTCTCTATATTAAAAAAAAGTAAGCTTTTTTGATCTGTACGACGCAATTTTTATAGTACAACTCCAATTTTTTTACTGAATGTCTCAATTGGTCTAAGTGTCATGTCCAAAAAATATTTTTTAAAAAATCTAATTAGTTTTTTAATTAAAAATTAAAAACTGCCGATTTTTGCCGAAAATCGGAAAAAAAAATAAATTTGTCTCACCAAAGTTTCTGAATTTTTAGTATTTTATAGATTTTTCATTTATCAACAAATAAAAAAAAATTGGGGAAAAATTCTCTGATCGGATTTTAAGTTATGGGTTTTTTAATTTAATTTTTTTTTAGTTTACAGTCAGACATTTTGATCTCTACGACACAATTTTTACCAATTTTCTCCAATTTTTTTAGTTAATGTAGAAAGTGGTATAGATATCATGTCCACAAAGTTTTAGAAAAAAATTCAAATTAGTTTTTTAATTAAAAATTATTCTATATTAAATTACCAAAAAGTAAGCTTTTTTTTTATCTGTACGACGCAATTTTTATAGTACAACTCCAATTTTTTTACTGAATGTCTCAATTGGTCTAAGTGTCATGTCCAAAAAATATTTTTAAAAAAATCTAATTATTTTTTAACTAAAAATTAAAATATTAAAAAAAGTAAGCTTTTTTGATCTGTACGACGCAATTTTTATAGTACAACTCCATTTTTTTTACTGAATGTCTCAATTGGTCTAAGTGTCATGTCCAAAAAATATTTTTTCAAAAATCTAATTAGTTTTTTAATTAAAAATTAAAAACTGCCGATTTTTGCCGAAAATCGGAAAAAAAAGAAATCTGTCTTACCAAAGTTTCTGAATTTTTAGTATTTTATAGATTTTTCATTTATCAACAAATAAAAAAAAAATGGGGAAAAATTCTCTGATCGTATTTTAAGTTATGGGTTTTTTAATTTTATTTTTTTTTAGTTTACAGTCAGACTTTTTGATCTCTACGACACAATTTTTACCAATTTTCTCCAATTTTTTTACTGAATGTAGAAAGTGGTATAGATATCATGTCCACAAATTTTTAGAAAAAAATCCAAATTAGTTTTTAAATTAAAAATCGGAATGTGGAGCCACCTACAAACCTTATCTCGCCAAACAAACCAAAAACCAACCAAACCAAACTGTTGGACGAGATTATAAGGAAAGTGTGCTGTGACGAGTTTATAATGAAAGTTTATAACTTAAAATCTGGCATCAGTGAAAGGATGTTTTCAGTTTGGATTTAAAAGCGAAAATAAATGTTGTTCTTTTGAAATAAGATATTTTAAATTAGAATGACTTTTACAAAGACTGTCGGAAAGAACTCAGGGAAAGATTTCGACAGGAATATTTCAGCATGCTCATACACCATAAGGCTAACAGAGCCGGCCTTACCCAAATAAAACCTGGAGACTTGGTGCTTAGCAGTTCGGATTAAAAGAGACTAGACTGGCATTAAAAAAAAGTAAGCTTTCTTATGAGAAGTTTTAAATTTGCTTGCTATGTTTACATTTCAGATCAAAAGGAATTGTGCCAAATCTCACACATGCTATTCCTTCTATTTTGTGGTAATCTTAATGTGCATGTACTCAAAAATACTACTGTGTGGCTATATGGACTATTTAGAATTATATTTAGACAGTTTTGCATATTGATATTAACAGTAATGTAAGGAACACCTATCGTATTCAGGTCGGAATGCCATTTGGCAACTTTTGGCGTTCGTGAAAAAGTAAACACAGGGTTGCTATTGTTAGTAGTATTTTACGAAATATTTATATTAATTCCGATACGGCATCAGTAAATTCACTTTTAAAAAATTATTATTTGAATTTTTATTATCAATATTTGGTTCCAAACGTTAAAAAATTATTAAGATTAGTTAATTTAGAATAATAATTACGTAGCTCGTTACTTGTTTGTTTTGTTTCATAGCCGGTTTATTGCTTCTCCAGATGCTGCTTATTCCTGTCATTGAAGTACGGCTTTTTTTTCCCGTGACGTATTCTCTCGGTTGCATTTCTTGAATTTCTTTCGCTGTTTCTGCTCACGGAGTGGTGCCGGTAGCGTGAGGGAATAGTTTCACATGATGATTTGTTTTTAATCGAGCCCATTAATGTGTTAATGGTCGAAACTTAAAATGTTGTACGCCATATACGTTACGAAATTATCCCGTCTGCGCCGCAAATTTTAAAACTCGGAAATCTTTCGACTCCCTCCGGGCCGTCGATTGTGGCCACTCGAGCCGTTATATCCTTTAAAATACCGACCGGCTTGCTGCGCTCGCAGGTGAACATAATTAAGATTATGTGATAGCAATTAAATAACAAATATGGACCACTACATAAATGCATACGAATGTGCGCCTAAATGTATCCTTAGCATGACGGTCACCAAGGCTCCACCCAATATTGTCATAGATACCGACCTGGATTGTAAAATATGCATAGGCCTGTGCAAAGTTGGGTTGGAAAAGTTACGGTGACCAGCCAGCCGCGAAGCGGCAAATGCGAATTGCGCAGCAATTCTCGGGGGTTGGAGAGCGATAGCGAGCAGGAGAGCCTTCGGAGATTGCACAGCCATACAAGAGTTCGACTTTGCGAGCCAGTGAGATTGCGCAGCAATCCAAGGGTGCGAGCTTGCGAGCCGAGTTAGATTGGGCAGCAATCTGCGAGCTTGCGAGCCTAGGGGCGAAGCCCCTAGTGGTTTTAAAACATTTTACTCCCTTTTAAAAAATTGGATTTTATTTTTTTGGTTTTGATAATTTTCCCTAGGGTTTCGATTAAAATGTAAGAACTAATTTTGTGCCAATTTTCAGAATTCCAGTAATTTTAGTTTCTTCTGCGAATTTTTATCAACCACTCATTTTCTTAAGCGTTTTTCCCAGCAGTCTAGTTTGTAAAACTAGATTCTGATTGTAAATTTACAGGTATATTTACAGGTATTTCAAAATTATCATTTTGGAAGATTAATATTTCAAAACTTTCCCGCTTCTTGATCTTGGGGGTATTCCAGACCCTCAGGAATTTGTGTAAAAGTGCCCTTCTGAAGTTAAACCCCCTCCTTGAAAACATCCTGGCTGCGCGCCTGGTTCCAGAGATTTATCGATCTGCTTTACGTAAAAATATTATGCGCGTGGATTATTTTTGAATTGTAGATATTTGATTTTTTTTTCACGTAATTATAAAAAATAGTGTATGCAACGCATGTGAAAAGTAAACTTTTTAAAAAACGTGTCATTATTTCACCAGCTCGTTCCTCGCTCGTGAAATAAAATCCTCTCGTTTTAAAAAGTATTACTTTTTACACTTGTTGCATAAATAACTAATTTGAACGCAATTATATTTTTCGTTTTTTCGCTTCAAAATAGAATTTACTTTTTGACTGGTTGATTTCTAATGCCAATCTAAGAAATACTTGTTTAACGTAATTATAAAAAAAAATACTGCATGACAACAAGTGGAAATGGCATTTTTCAATTAATTCGTGAAATTATTTATTCAACTCGTTAAAAAATTACTTTTTGTACTTGTTGTATACCAAATTTATAACTATCATTAATCACATTAAAATATAAAAATTCACACTGCCACTTAAGTTTTGGCTTCACACTGGCAGTAAGTTTTATAAGTAATTCTGGAATTCTCATTTTACAAGTAATTTGGACTCTTAGATTAAAAAAAATGTTTTAATTATAATTTCATGTGAAGTATTGAGACGATTTTTTGGAAATTAAAACTATCTAAGATTTAATATAATTTTTTTAAAAAAATCCGTACTTATATAATTAAACAACGTTTTATACTTTAAACAAATTGTTAATATTTTATTTTGTTTTTAGCTATTTAAAAAAACGAAAATTTAAAAAAAAATAACACTAATGAACTAAAGATCTTACCTTTGGAAAAACTTCTGAAGAAAATAGTTTTATGAACTTCAGTAGAACCAGAACACAGAACCAGGAGCGCAACAGGTAGGAGAAAATCAACGATTGAAATTCGGGCAGATATAAATCATAAGACACAAACCAATTAAGATGTTAAACTAAGCTTGGAGAATGCGCAGACTGCCGGCGGCAGGATTGGTCATAAACATCGTCCAATGGGGAGTGGTCTGCTCCATTCAAAGACCGTGGATACTTGGAATCCCCAGATGATGAATAGAATCTTACGTAAAAAAATATATTTATGTACAAGTGAAGATCTTAGTGGAAGAACGTGCTAAGTGACTAAATGGTGAAAACGAGATAATCAGCTTTAAAGTTTTTCGTTTGCACTTAGATACGTTAAAAACGGCACTTACAAAAGGTAAAAAAAATACTTAACTTAAATTCTATGAAACTGAGGAATCTTGTTATCTTTAAAGAAGGGAAGAACATGTTCATTGACACAAAAAACTCAATTTTTTCAAAAATGTCACTTAGCGCGTTCTTTCACTAATTTCTTCAAATATATTCGTCTTATACAAAATACTTATTCCTGCCTACCTAAGAATAAGTCATTTTAATGGCATTAAAATGACATTTTATCGACAAATAATATATATACATACAATTTTTATATTACTAAAATGCTATATTTATCATAATAAACAGCGTCAAAGCTAAGACACCAGAATAACATTTGTTTACGCGATTAAAATTCAACTATTACATAAATTAGAGTTTTTAGCATAATAAAGAAATGCATACATAAGAATGCCGCATTTCTTCTAAAAACAAGATGTTCTAAAAGAATTAAAATAGCCTACTTTCAAAAACAAGTAGTACTGTAACAGTAACTGTCACCTAGAACCACTTTTACGCAAGAATTATGCACATTAGAAAACAAAATATCTAAAAGAATTAAAATAGCCTACTTTCCTGTTACTTAAACATTTAATAAAATTCTTATCGGAAAACAAGTACAGTTGTAACAGTAACTGTCCCCTAGAACCGCTTCTACATAAGGTTTGTACACATTAGAAAAAAAAATCGCCAAATACAGCATCCAGTTATAATAATAGCCAAAATCAAATATTCCATTAATTTTGTCTCAAATAAAATTAATATTATTCATCATCTGCTTAATTTATTTGGAGTTCGAAGAATAACTAAAAGTTTATTAATTACAAAACGTGAAACTACTCCAAACTACAATAAAAAAAATGTAAATTAAAACTAACCAGATTTTTATGAAAAAAATACAATGCTAACCGCTTTCTTAGTAAACAAGTAATGAACAATCAAAGAATCACATTGTGCTACGTTTTATGACGTCATTCCAAACTAATTTATGAGGAAAATAAATTTTGCTACAAATATTATTTTTAAATAAATGAAGTTTCTCATGTCGTTGCTGATATATCAACAGCGATTAAAATTACTTAAACTTGCATTTCAATGCTAATTTAATGGTAATTCGCCGACAGGCAGTAGACATATACAGGGTGGCGCAAATGAAAGTGGCCCCTTCATAGAGATAGGAATAATATAGAATAGTTGCCAAGTCAAAAAACAATGCAAAAACAGGTTTGCTAAGTGAAGCTATAGATCGCTTCAATATGAAGCCCAAACAAACTCGAATTATTTGCCGGCAACTATGCTGTGGTTTGACAAGCTAGTTGGAGTGCAATAGAAACTGAAGGATTGTATGGCTGTGCAAAAAGAGTTCCCACCCTTCAATTGACCTTGAGTGCAACAGTCCAATAGGTGGAGTGGAAATTGTTCCCTCAAGTGTTTCATTGTCCCAATGCAATGTATAGTTCATGTACATTTACACTTGGATCAGCAGTAACTCCTGCAACAATATTTCGGAGAGATGTGTCACAATTAAATGGGGAATAGGTTTTTTGCATCCCATAACATTTTGGAAGTCACTTATATCTCTGGATCACCTGCTCACTCTAACTTCTTTGTGCTGTTCGCTAGTTTCAAACGAAGTCCTGGTGTATTCTTGCATTGCGAGGTTGTAAAGAGAACACACAGGCATTGATTTGAGCAAGTTGCCTGTTGAATTCCTGTAAATCCACTTCCTCGTGTCAACCCACCCCTGCTTTTAATAGACTACATGAGCACTTGTTCTATCACCAGATCACTCCCTAATCCTGCCCATTCTTAAAGCATGCCGAGATTTAATTTTGCCGAGAGAACGCAAGCCAAATGGGTACTTAAGGGATTTTTTACATGCCTCAAAATCATATGACATGCATGCCTACGATTTTCCTACCAGAAAATCTGACGACTCAGTCGGTGCTCCAACCCTCAAACTTGGGCTTATAAGCCGGACACATAAAAAACATTTATTTTAATTTTTTTGTTGTTGTCATATTAAAATTAGCCATTAGAAAACATTTATTTGATTATAAGAAAAGGAATAACATGGAAAAATGGCCGCCATTTTGAATTGCATTTTTTGGGGGTTTCCCATGGGGGGCTCGAATTTTGTCCGATTTTGGATAGGTTAAAATACATTATTTTCTGATACGAATGCCATTTAAAATGCCTGTGAAGCAATTTTGTCGAGGTCAAATCATAATTTGACTAGACTATTTTCTTCCCAACAACAGACTAAACTTTTATACTTTTTCGTTTCGAGTTAAATTAGTTTGAATAATTGTCGCACTAGAGCTACACGAGGGCTATTAGTGACGGGCGTCGTAATTTCCAACCACAGTCAAATGACGAGCCGACTCCTGAGTAGGCCCCAAAACAACCATTAAGGGCGACATCGCGTAAGCAGCGTTGGGACTTTGAAGCATATTTAATCTGCACGGGGTATTATTCGTCGGACAATTTTGTTTGTACAGCCCGTTTATACACTCTTAAAACAAAAGAGTGAAATCCACTCCTATAGGGGAAGGGCATTTTCGGCACCGGAAAGGAGTGGAAATTAACTCAGACTGAGTTAAACCAGCTCGTTTTAAGAGTGTAGGACGCAGATTGTTTTCTTTTATTTCTTTTACCCACTCCGCAAAAAGAGTGAAATCCACTCCTATAGAGGAAGTGCATTTTCGGCACGGAAAGGAGTGGAAATTAACTCAGACTGAGTTAAAACCGCTCGTTTGTTTTAAGAGTGTAGGTCGCAGTTGTTTTGGCGATGCCCGGACCCGAACCTGGGACCGTTCACATGCAAGACGAACGCCTTAACCGACTTGGCTCCCCAGCCCTTTTAGTTTCGAGTAAAAATATGGCAAACAAAAACAACGTCGTCAACGAATCTCTCTGATAAATCTGAAGTTTTTAAAGATCTTCTCAATAATTAAAAAAACACATCTATTAAGGTATACTACTGTGGTATTTAAATTTTTAAGGGTTTTTTTTGTTAAAAAATTTGTTGTATTGGTTTCGTGTTCCTTCACCCACTTCCGTGTCAAAGGGTTAACAATATGTGTTTCTTTAAACAAGTTTTTGAAGCCTGAAATTTTCAATTTCTAAGCAATGAGAGAAGATATCTTTTGAGATAAAGGTTGTTTTTTAGGCATTTTGAAAACTAGTGTTTTCCAAATGAAGTACTATCTTTTTTACCAATAAGTTTTTAATCAAAATTAAAGGTGTATTCTATTTGTAATATACTAAAATATTTTGTACTTAAAAATGATATACTCGTGAAACTTAAATTTATTCCCCATTATAAGAAAGTAAATAATAAAAAATAATACCTTAAGTATTTAATTTATTAATTATTATGATGTAAAGAGACACAGATAAATATAAAATTTAAGTACCGCATATTATGTTTCCTAAATTAAAACTAGAAAACGTTTCTTCTGTCTTTCTACTTGATTAATTTCTAGCTTGAACCAAATTTACTTTTAAAGACCCAAATGTTATACCACTGTCTTAATTATCAAAGTATTTTCAAATATTTTGATGTCATGAAAAATATTGTCATGAAACTGCACTGAAAAAAATTTTTAATAACCATTACCAAATTTGAGTAACCAGTACCAAATTATTTGGTCGTATATGAGTTAAGTAGGTATTTTGTACACGTTACCAAATGATTTGGTAACGAAAATTTGGTACCAGCTACTATGTAATTTTGTAGCTAATACTAAATAAATTTGGTAACTATCACAATGTATTTGGTTTTCGTTACTAAATATTTAGTAAACCGTACCAAACGAGAAAAGTATACTTGCTATTAATTACCAAACATTTGTTTTCAAGGACCAAAAATTCGAATTTACCAAAGGAACTAAAAGTATTAGGTATATATTACCAAATATTTATTATCGAATACCAAATATTTGGTAAAAATTACCAAAACCAATTAAAATAATTGGTTATGTTAACAAATATTTTTTATCTAGTACCAAATACTTGGTGAGATTTACCAAACCATTTTAACGCATGTTATATTCTACCAAATATTTGTTGTCAAGTTCCAATTATTTACTATACAGAACCAAACGAATTAAAAGTATTTGTTATATATTACCAATTATTTAATCAAGTTAAAACGGGCCACATTAAAATAGATTGCTTAAAAACCCGTAATGAAGTAATTAAAATGGATGTTAAAACAGAGCTTTAAATTACCTTAAAAACAAGGCGTAGTCTAGTTGGACATCCGTCATAATATCTATAGGTACCTTCCAGCCCAACACACTAGGCAGTGTTAGCCTACTCATGACTGCCTAGTGTGTTGGGCTCAAAGGTGCCTATAAATATTATGACTAAGTCTAACTGAACTATATCTGGTTTTTAAAGTAATTTAAAGCTGTGTTTTCCATCCAATTTGAATTACTTCATTTCTGGTTTTTAAGCAATCAATTTTAAAAACGGACAATTTTTTGGTACCTGCAGCAAAAATTGTAAAAGTAGTTATTTAAACTAAACTTAGGTTTTGCATGTTATAAAAATAAAGCATCATAAAACTGGCTTCCTATTTTGTTTCCATTGAGTTTATTAAGCTGGTGACGATACTTACCCAAAATAGCATCTATGACTCAGTAAAAACTCGTGAAACTATATGAAGTTAGTTTTAAATTAAAGGGCAACATATGAAAAATTAAATTTTTTTAATATGAACTTTAAAATACATCTTTTACTATAATTATCAGTCACTCATTAGCGATGGAAAAACTAAAACAAAAACCCAGAAAGTTCAAAAAGAGTATTTATTTCAGACATAATAAAGATACTAAAGGACAAAGATACTAAAACAAAGGTCAAAAGTCAAAAAAAGTATTTATTTCAAAGATATAAAAACAAAGATACTAAAAAAAATGTCTTACATAAAAATACATTTTTTTTTCATTAGACATTTGACCTGAAATATTGACCTTGGTACCAATTCAGCACATAAATCAGGCGTTAAGGACTTAAGAGACTCTTCATCCACATATTCATCTAAAAGCAAAACAACAACAAAAATCAGTTTCGATTTCATAATATACAATGTAAAAATTAAATATAATTTTAATCTTGATTCATTGTTATCTTTAGTAAACTCTATGAAAATTTTTAATATAAAAAAATAATAAAGCTGTTCAAAAATATAATCATCAAAAGCATCTTAAAAACTGAAGTATATAATAATTAAGTTTAAATAAAACACAAAATTGCTTTTGTCAAATTATAGGTAAATTGACTATTTTTATGCAATAATTAAGTACAATTTGCAAAAATTAAATTTCGTAAGAGTCACAAAATCGTTGAATTCCAACTCAAGCGAAAATGTTTTTTTTAGGAAATTCATATTAAAATTAAATTGTAGTCTGACTATTTTTTCAACCCTGGCAATATAAAATTTAAAAGAAATAAAATTTAACATTAAAAGGATTTAATATATTGGAATTTTCAAATGCCAAATATTACTGACAGAGAAATGTATAAAGAGTGGAATAATACATAAATTAAACATCAATAAATTCTTAAAAATTTAAAACGGAACTGCATACCTGCCAACATTCCTTAGAGGCATGTCCGTAGTCTCTTTGGCGGGGGGGGGGGGGGGGGCATTATTTACCAATTATATTGCGATTATTTCCTAATCACTCAAAAATTTCGATTGCCGGTTATTCTTATTTTCAATCGGCCGATCGATGGAGAAAAAATCAAATACCAAAGTCGGTCATTTTGTGGGAAATCAAACAAAAAAATACGATTTCACCGCAAACCTTTCCGAATTTAAAAACTTCTTTAGTTTCAATTCAAAACACAATGAAATTCACTCAGCAACAAAAAAATTCCAAAGTAGCGGGCCTTGGCGCCACGGATCGTAATTTTTTTAATTAACAAAGTACTTAAAATTTGGTTGACTTATCTATCCTGAACTAAAAAAAGAAACGAAACCCTGATCATATGACGATTACGCTGCGAACCAGTAAATATTGCGAGGAGTTGTGGTTTGGTTAAGCGATTTTTTTCAGAGAGAAAATTTAAAAAAAAAAACGAGATCCTACTGCGATTACGTTTACTACTGTAACTAACAAATATTACTAGACGAAGCGGCTGGTTGAAAAATCTGATCACAAGTAGAACTTTAAAAAGAACACTAACCTTCTGCGATTACGCGGCTACTTAGCAAATGTTACAAGTCGTCGTGGGTAGGTTTACTTTCCGCACGAATAAGAAAAATACTTTGATCCGCATTGGGCATTTTATTTCCCCAAATGAAATATACATCGTTTAGATTTTTTTTAAAAAAAATCCCATTAAAATCATCAGCCTTGTTTTTCTAGGCCGACGAACGATTGATTCATTAAATGCTAAAAAAATTACAATACCAAGGCGAAACAAATCTCCAAAATAAATTTTGTATTTTTGATCAAAGCTTATCCGTAGTTTTGACTGTGTTTCCGTAACTCCGTAGTTTGATAACCTCGTCCGTAGAAACTACGGACAATCCGTAGTAGTTGGCAGGTATGTTCGGAAAAAATACGAGAAAAGGAAAAAATACGAGACACTCCGACTTTAAACCTAATGGCGTATTAAAAATATATATAACTATAATAATATATTTAAAAATAGGTATATTGAGATAAAACAATCAATAGCAAACTATAAATATAACAAATGATTATGAAAATGGAAATCTAAAAATATAAGAAACATCTTACGTTTCGAAGCACATGGAAAGTAGTGTACAGAGTATATTAATCTGATGTGACTAACTTAAAATTAGAAAAGTTAAAAATATATTTAGCTAATATGAGCTACACATTTCAGTATTTTACCTAAATATACACATTATAAAACACAATTAATTATCTATTACCTTGAAACTTTTGTATGAGAAAATCCCCAAGCTTTTAGTAAATTCGCACACCCTGCGTCCGCCATTGTAAATGTTGTTTATTGCCGCCAAAGACCCAGGATTCCAAGCTGCCAGCCAATCGGAGCGGTCTAGATTTAGAGCAAAGGATTTTGCTAGGGAGTAGCAAATGTTTTTGTTAACCGCGAGCATAATTTGGTAACCGCAAGTAAATACTGATCACCAAATATATTTGGTAACGGTTACATACTTTTTTTTTCCGTGTGGAGAAGTTTCGCTCTCGAAATTTGGCGACACTGGGTTCATAAATACATCGTCAATGCTTGATAATGAAAACTGATACTCATATTAGAAAATTAGGAAATCGGAAAAGGACCTATATTTCGAACAAAAACACTTCTAAACTACCTAACGAATTGCAACGCGGGGGTTTCTGCAATAATGGAGTCACAAATGACGGTGATCATAGCAGTTACTTAGTGAAATTGCAGCTCTTTTTGATGCATGAATAAGAAAAGAGAGCAATTTGTATTTTGATATTCCGTAAATCTTTGAAAGAAATGTTAGATGTGAACATAAAGTATATATCATAGTATTAAAAATTGAAATATTTTTCAAAACTAATTTTTTATCAGTATAAAATTATATGAAATAGTTATTGGAAAGCAAGCAATGCATTAAAATTAAAATAAATCTCCTGCATAATAGACATTTTAAAATAAAGTATTATTGTATTTTGTTTTAAAAAAATCAATAACTGTTCAGTTGGAAACAATTTTTAAATAAAAATGTATTAATTGATCACAGAAAAGTATGCATGAAAATCAAAGCATTTAGTTGCATTAACTCACTTAAATGCTTTTAAAAATAATGCTTCTTATAAAATTTTAATAGTATCTATTCGAAAACGTGTTGTAAAAAACCTACGTTAGTCAAATATATGTAATCAAAAGAAAAATAAGTAAAGCCCTTAATAAGTTTCAACTGTAAGTATCATTACAAATTATGAAAAATATCTGAATTAAAAATCAAATGCTAAAGGAAACTATAGAAATATTGAAAGAAGCACTGCGAAAAAATGGGTGTACGTTACTCCATAAAGCTATAGAAACTTACTATCCATAGAACTATTGAAAGAATAACCCACAATTATTTTTGCATAAGAAAATAATAAATTGGAATAGCTGTTCATTGTAAAAATTCTGTAAAAATACGGCACATTTGTAACATATTCGCAGCTCCTTCTACTGTATTTAATTACAGCTGCTGCTGTAAACACAATTCACAGCACTGTTGATGCAATTTTTCAGTTTGCTCTTAGAAATTAATCTGCCAATCAGGAATTCTATCTGTAAACCTGCTGACGCACATATGCTTTAAAATACATACAAAATTACACACTCCATGGATTCGATTATAGTCAATAATTTTGATTTTGCGTACAATTTGTCTATGATTTTCATTTAAAAATATTTAAATTAGATTTAATTAATTGTTCTAAGGTGGTAATAAATAAATTGGATGCAAATTTTGTGAGTTAGAAAAAATATATATATGAAGAATTCCTTTAAGATTAATTTATTTTTAAATTTTCTATGAAAAGGTGAGAGCAAAGCTATTGAGCAAACTGAAATATTAAGCAAATAATTTTTTAATCTGCTTTTTTTTGTTTAAATTTTACTGTATCTTTATATAGGTGGCATTATTTTCTTCTTTTTTGCAAAATCAAATCAAAAACGTCCATGGAAATTGGAAAAAAGAATTTGAATCGCCAATTATAGCTTTGATATCGTTTCTGAATTTTTAGAAGTTACAGATTAAAAAAATCTAGATCTGCGATTTGAACTTAGCTAGATTACAAAAAAAACCCTCATTACTAAATTTAATGTAATAAACTCATTTTAAATTTTCCTGGAAACTTAAGAATGTTTTGCCAACACAGAAATATTTTTTTTTGCAAACATTTTGTCCACAGGAAGGCACAACAAAAATGTACCCGTTTTACATGCGTAAAATATTAAGCTAATTTGCAAAAAAACTGCAAATGTTTACATTAAAAATTAAATGTTTTTCCGCGAAAAATTCCAACAATTTTTAGCTGGGATACAATTACTACAAGTGTAAAATATCCAAACTAATTTCAAAAATAAAGAGAAATTTTAAGGTAAAGATTCACTACAAAAAAATTTACAGTATTTTTGGGGTCAACGCACACATTATTTTTTAAAATTAACTTCAAATAAACTTTAGATTAGTTTTTTAAAAAAATAGCAGAAATACTTTAAGCCAAGATGAAACTACGAAAAAATCTATCACTACAGTATTTTTGCAGTTAACCAGCTTATATAATTTTTTAATAGATCACTTCAAATCACCTTTAGATAAGTTAAAGTATTTAAAATCAAGTGGCCCTTCAAAAAATCTACAGTATTTTTGCAGTTAACAGCCCACAGTAACCTTTGAAATAAATCACTTCAAATTAACTTTAGATTTTATTGCAAAATAACTGAAGTTTTTTTACAGTCGACATTCTTCTACAGAAAATCTGCAGTTTACTGTAGAAATACTTCAAAATCACTTCGCTTCTGTAGAAAAACTGCAGTTTATTTTTAGCTGGGTATAGTGATGAACATAATATTGCAGCAATGTCGCATTGCGACTTGTATGCGACTTAGGTGACTTGCGTGGCGAATTAGCGACGAACTTGACATCGCAGCAAAAGGTCACATAGATCATGTTTCAGCCATATTGGTATGGGACAAAAATTGGATATCACATATAAGTCACAACACAATGCCACTGCAATATCACATTGTGATATCACTGGAATATCACATACAAGTCACATTGTGACGGAGATTAAAGCGACATCGCTGTGTCATCACATACATGTCACAATGTAATGTCACTACAAGAGCAAATTGCGACATCTGTGGGATATCCCCATTGTGACTGGGATTTAGATGACATCACTGCGATATCACATACAAGTCACAATATGATGTCACTGCAAGATCACATAGCGACATCCTTTTGATATCGCATACCAGTAACATTGTGACGGTGACTTACGAGATATCACTGTGATGTCACATACTTGTCACATTGCGACTGTGACCTAGAGTGACAAAAAATTACGTTGCAGCGACGTAACTGTGACAAACCTGGCTGTTAGGGGTATCTAGTTCTACAATTGTTTAAATAAAGTTAAATTTTATATTTTGAAACGTATTTCCGTTATATAATTTTTTGATTGATGTCGTTCATAATTTACATGTTAATCATTTAAACTTGAAGACTTTATATAATTTATTTTAAATATCATATCTTTTTAGATATCATACAAACGTATATTTTTAGCATTATGACAAAGGAGTTAATCAAAAATTATCGTTATAAGCAAGATAATATCACATTGATTAATCTGGGCAATTTAAAGGACTGAACATTTATTTCGTTATGTCGAGTTGTCGTTGTAACCGGGTTTGACTGAATATTCAATGAAGCTCCGAAAATCTACTAACTGGAACTACTACTGGATAGAAGAGCCACTCTTGCAAGAGATTTTAGAAAATATATAAAAAGATAGAAAAGGGATAACAAAATGTCTTAAAGTATTGCGGGGGAGAGGGGCAGACTAAATACAGTAGAACCTCGAGCTAATTGGGACCGGAGGCTGGTCGGATAATCGAAAATTCCGGATAATAGAGAACTTTCATTAAATCAAATGGCAAATGTGAGCATAAACATTGAAAATTATAAATTGTTAAATATTCTACCTATTCGTTATATTTATTTCTTTAAAGTTTGTTTATATATTTTTAATAATCCTGATGTGTGCAATAAGCGGATATGTATTAACCCAAGAAGACTTAATGTTATTTACATCATTCCTAAACCTAAAAAGAACATTTTCTGTAAAAAAATTTATTTATCTTGCACCAAAGTTTTTTAATAGTCTTCCGCTTCAAATACAATCTTTAGTTAATCTTACTTCCTTCAAAAACCAATTGAAAAATCTTTTGTTTGATATTCCCGATATAGAGATCTATTTTTGATTGTGCATACTTCAATTATTGAAATAAAATAACTGTACAGTAATTCATTTTGTATTGACTAACCCTCTTAAATATACCCCCGACACTTCTGTTGCCATAATAATATTTTTTACTTGTAATTTAATATTTGTTCTTTTTTTGTGTTTGTAAATTTACATCCATGTACTTTTTACGTTCGCCAATATGGTCCTTGTGACCCTTGGTGTTCTATCTACTGTATAATTGCTTTAGTATTTTTTCCCCCCTTCAAATTAATATCTGTTATTTTTGTGCAATAAAAAATTATTATTATTATTATTATTATTATTATTATTATTATTATTATTATATTATTATTATTTTATTATTATTATATTATTATTATTATTTATTATTATTATTATTATTATTATTTATTATTATTATTATTATTATTATATATTATTATTATTATTATTATTATTATTATTATTATTATTATTATTATATTATTATTATTATTATTATTATTATTATTATTATTATTATTATTATTATTATTATTATTATTATTATTATTATTATTATTATTATTATTATTATTATTATTATTATTATTATTATTATTATTATTATTATTATTATTATTATTATTATTATTATTATTATTTTATTATTTTTATTATTTTTATTATTATTATTATTATTTCGTAAAACTTATAGTACAGAAGACCTCCGAAAGTTCGCAGACCTCAAATTCGCCAACGTCCGAAATCCTCGCTGATTTTGCAGTTTCAAACATTGAATTTTAGCGTTTAGTTTAGTTGTCTCTAAAATGAAGACTCTCTGGCAAAAAGAAAAGTATAAAACATTGTTTGGAATTTCTATTCTTATTTTTTTAAAAAAATATCTGAGCTGAGTTCTGGGAAAAGTGCTTATTTTTTGTTTTAGAAGAAGGTTTTTTGAAGAAGGTTTACTCGTATGATTATCTATATTTGATATTATTCTTAAAAAATAAGAATAATGAAATAAATATTTAAGAAAAGTACAACATTCAAATATCTAATGCGAAAATATAATCATTTTCAAATTTCTATAAATACGAATATAGTATTGATTTCTTTTTATATTAAAACTGTTTGTTTTTATGAAGATATTTGTTATTAAATCTGGCTTCTACAAATAAGTTCATATTCCCCTACTTAAATTGAAGTTTACATTTTTTCGTTTAAACGACGATCAATAGTGTTATTCATAATGTAACTTCATATTATGATGCAGTGGAATATGTTAAGTTATAAAACCATTATTAATAACTTTGTAACCTATAAATTTGTCATTTTTATATTTAAACATTTTAATACTACTATTGAACTCTGTAACACAGCCTTTAAGTATAGTAAAAATGTTAAAGTTATTCATGCTTGGGACAAAGTTACCCTACCGGATTCTAACTGCGTCCTAATTTTTAAACTAACACCATTTTTTTAATTTACAAAATTTAACAAAAATGCTTGCAAATTATTCCTAAAAGTTCAATACTTCAAATACATGGTGATTTCAAAGTGTTTAAATAGGTTTTGCAGCTTAATTTTTTCTCTTACAAAAAATACTATGATTTGGGCCAAATTACCATCATTGATTCATTGACAGTAGTGGAATGATTAAGATTGATGCCTGTTATATTTTTTCGGGGGAGAGAGGGGGTGGGGATTAGAGAAATTAAAAAGTCAATTTTGTACAAATGCACCTTTTATTACAACCAGCAACATTATTTAAAGTATTAAAACTATGTAAATTTTGTTTTATAAAACAAATAACATTTAATTTTACTTCCTAAGTGTATTTATTACCGGAAATAAAAATTTTAGTAAAATTCGATATATTGGCTACAAACTATGGCTGCAATCACCGTTATTTAATAACTTTTTAGACCTTCCAGTTAATGGAGTCAGTCATTTTATTGGATCAAAATGAAGTGGGTTATATTTGATGAATTCTAGCGGCGGCTGCTGTGTATATTCCTCAACAAAATAAAAGCAGCTTCCATTATTTACACAAAAAGTTAGTTTTAACTAAGAGAAAAATTTAAATTCTAAATTAGTTATGAAATCGGAATTATTAACATAAACAAATAAATTCCTAACTAATACCAAGGGCGTTCTAAATAACTTCCAAGTGTATGATTCCTTTAAAAGAAATTGAAAATAATTTGGGGGCCAAAAGCTCCTAAAAAAATATTATAGTACTTGTACCCTATGTGAACATGATCTCTCTATATAGATACCCCTAATATCTTTAAAAGTTAAATTTTTACTATTGCTACATGTCCGTGAAGAAAAGCAGTTAAAATATATTTTAGCATAGAAAGTACAAAAAAGCGCGCTGTTCCCCCTTTCGAAGGTAATTTGTATTTTCGTGGTGTGCTGATCTTAATTATAGGAACGTTTATATTCTTATGTTATATTGCATAATTATTTTAATTATTGAAAATGGAAGTGTGTTTGAAAGCTGATAAAACATATTTTCGATTGATATTGCATATATTGATTGATGATGTTTTATTTGTATATTAGTTATAGGAATTAGTAAAAACTACGTCTGAGTCCCAATAAGGATACATTATGTCCCATTGGAAGTACAGCAAATTTACCTTCAGATTCAAAATTTTTTAACTAATTTGCTTAAGGGGATTTTAATTAGCTAATTAATAACAAATTAATATTCATATTAGTCCCATTACTGCACTCAAAAAAGTTTTTTAATAACACATAACATTACAACAAACAGCTACAAGAAAACGTATTGATAGATAACAATGTAACACAAGAACAAAACAACAAAAAATTTACTTATCTGATAAGGAGAAAAACTTCACGAAATAACTCGAGGAATTTTGCTCCACGGCGGCCGCCCATCCGATCAAGAAGCACTTCCGGAAAAGGACGTCGAAACGCGAGATTGAAAACATAGCGAGAAAAAGAGGTACAAGGGAGGTTTTCGCTAAAGTTTTATAGCCACGGAGCTATGCTGATTGGATGGAGGGACTGACAGACGGACATCGTCAGCATGTCATTTCCTACTTATTCATTTTTTAAAAAAAATTCTTTCGAATAAAAAAAAAGGTAGGGTAAAAAAAAGAAAAGTAGGCAAAAATTTCGTCACAAAAATGCCGTTATTATTAACCTGTTATTGAAGATTGACAAAAAAAAAATGTCTACGAAAAATGAGATTTCTAGTAGTTTATCTAAACAAACAAAATATAAGACAAATGACCATAGTAATGAACAACTTTTGCAGGAGCTTTTTTTTTTTAAATTTTTTTAAGTTAACGTTTTCTTTCGGAAAAGAATGTGTTAATGGTATTCAAAAACTCGTAGTTGGTTAACACGTAAAATCCCAGCTTGTAAGCTATTTTTTTGTTCTTGAATTTAAAATGCTTCACAGTTGTCTTAAATGAAGAAGATTTTCTACTTTTTTTAAATAACTAATTCGAGTATTTTATAGTTTTTTTTTTTTTTTTTTGGGGGGGGGGGGGGGGGAAGAGGAATTGAATCGTTAATTTTGTTCAAATTTCCGTTGCTTATTAGGTTTTAGTTTTTGCACATTTCATTACAACTAAAAACATTGTTTAACGTTAAACTGTGTACATTTGGTTTTATAACACAAATAACATTAGATTTAACTTTTAAAAAATCCTTTTTTTCACTCAAAAAGCAGTGGGAAAAAAAGTACTCTTTTTATTTACTCTTTTTATAAGATGCCAACATTTCAAGTAAAATTTCTATTTCATAACATTCATGTTAATAGTACACTTGGAACCACTGTTGTTATTAATGCTTATGTTTTGCACTCTAGTTACAATGAAACCACTTTTGTTGTATTTCTATCACTTCTAGAAGCAAAAAATTTCAAATTGTTTTTGAAAATCTTAATCAGAATCCAAATTCAAATGTGTGCCTTTTGTATAGGTCCAGAGATTTATCGATCTGCTTTATTTATAAACATTGTGCATGTGAATTATTTTAGAATTAATGATATTTGATATTTTTTTCACGTAATTATAAAAAATACTGTATGCAACGCTTGTGAAAAGTAAACTTTTTAAAACACGTGTCATTATTTCATTCGTTTTAAAAAGAATTACGGGGCCCGGATGGCCGAGTGGTTTGGACCATTACGCTAGCAGTCTGCGCGCTGTAACGGGTGCGGGTTCGATTCCCGCCTTCGCCATGGGTATACTTTCCTTTCTCTGTGACAGTAAAAAATTCTTTCTGTCTCTGTCTTCTTGACACGAAGGCTTTATAAGCGGGTCTCTGATCAAGCACACAAGCCGGAATATATATGTACCTAACCCCCCCCCCCCCAAAAAAAAAAGTATTACTTTTCACACTTGTTGCATGAATAACTATTTAATCAAACTAACATCACAACAAACAGCTACAAGAAAAACGTATGAATAGATAATAATTTAACACAAGAACAAAATAGCACAAATATACTTATCTAACAAGACGAAAAACTTAACGGAATATCCGCGAGGCCACGGCGGCCGCCCATCCGATCAAACAGGAAAGGGCTAGATTGAAAACGTAACGAGACAAAAACTGACAATTGAGGTATGCTCAAAAATGCCACCGAGATGCGCTGATCGAGATGCGCAATCGACCACAGTACTCCCCCACGAGATGAAACACAGTTGAAGAGGAAAATAATTGGGAGGAAATGAGAAATATACAGCTGAATCAAACAAGTCATTTGAGTTAATTTAATTACACAGATAGCTCAGGTAACCTGAAACGAACTTTCCTGTCTGATCTTTTAATGTATAAGTATCATCACTAACATTTTGAGATTCCTCGTGGAGAAAAAACATAGTTTTAGTCTTTCTATTGTTACATTTTGAGGCTTGTTCCCCACTTGTAAAGTGAAAAATTTATAATTTATCTTCGACACCGGGTAGGGACTTTTATAAGTATGTTGCAGAGGCTATAATACAAGATCCTGTCACACAAACACATGGAAAGAGCTAAAAGGAAGTTTTGAGGATAAACACGTGGGATTAGGCATGGTTAATAGTGTTCGTGGGTTTCAACGTGTCAAAATGACTGGGGATAGTTTTTAGATACTCTGGATATGCGGAAAGTGGTTTGGATATTGTTAGCATGTCCATGGATATCCCACGAAAGATGATTGCCCGAGCCTCCAAAAAGGTTGGACTTCTCCTTACACAAATAAAGACGAAGACCAACACATATACAAATAACATTTTATTGACAAGACAAACATCAATGAGCTTACCAACCGGGATTCAAACCTGGGACCGACTGGTTGGGATTCAGACGCGCTGTCCACTATGCCGAGAAGGAGGTGGTGGTTTGGATGGGCGAAAGATTTGGACGGGCAGACGTAGAGTTTGGCCATATACCAACTTCACCGAAGGCGTCCCCAGATTCGGTCGCAGACTGAACCGTGTCATTCAACACTCAACTAAGAACCAGGTTGACAGAAGTGTACCATAAGTTGATATTTTTGTATTATTACTAATAATACAGTACTACTTTCATACTTAAGGTACTATATCATAATAAGTACAAGCAATTTCTTAATTTTCACCTAAGTGTCCTCAAAACAACTCAACTCGATATTCTTAATAGACAAATCTATATCGTTGCCACTCTATAAAAACTAAATTTTTCTATAAACCCCATGTTGTCACTCACAAAAACATAAACTTTCCCTATGCCCAAAAGTTACGTCATACTATTCTAGTTTATTACTTTCCTACATATAGTACAGTTTTCTTCAATTCATTGAATTAAAGGATAAATATTGAAAGACTATAATTGTTTATTTGAGAGTTTAATATCGTCATTTTGAGCATATGATTTTTGTTGTTTTGATAGTTATAGTTTTGTTAAATAGACGATTAGTATTGTTTATTTGAGAGTTCAGTTCGTTATTTTTGATTATATAAATTTTGTTGTTTTGACAGTTCTAGTTTCGTAGTTTTCGGTCTAGTCTCGTCATTTTTGAGGATATGCAATTTGTGGTTTTGGAAGTTCTAGTTTCATCATAGTTGAGCATTTCTTTTTAACTTTTGGTCATTTTTCATTGAATTCGACCACATCATTTTGTTTTTATTTTTCACCCTAATGTAAAAAATAAAGGTTTTAATTATATTCCACAATTTCTTTTTTTTACGGACTCAAATCCATGCATGAATGTAAAGCTTTTGGAATATTTAAGGTATTTATTTTAAGCTCAAACTCGTGGCCAACCTAACTTGGGTAAAAACAAAGAGTAAAAAGGCAGAGGGAATAGCGCGGTGCTATGATACAGGACAATAAATCATATCGCAGCCGCCCCGCACAGTGTGGCAGAATCACGATTTAGCGGGCAAAAAATCAAAAAATGAAATGAAGCATTCAGCTGCGAATCCTTTATAAATATAAACAATATAGTTCGGGGCATCTGGTGTTACGACTTATTCTCGGTGTAAGCGCCTCTCCCCCCCCCCCCACCGATTTAAATAAAACTCTTTTGCATTTTACAACGCCGCGTCTCATAGAAAACTGATTAAAAAAGTAAGAATTCTTATTTAAAACAAAATAATTACTAAAAATATCTTCAAAGTGTACTTATTTATTCATAATTAACTATTTTTATTTTACATTAAATACAACCAGCAAAATTTTTATAAATCACTCCACTAGTGAATTAATGCCAGCTAATTTGGTATCTTGCCACACTGTGCGCCGATTTAAACGAAACAAGAAAAAAAAAAGTTTCAATCAGTCTTCTGGTTGGGCGCCGATATCGCTTCAATTGGCCTATTATAAATTAACGTTATTATAAATAATTTCTTTATGCGCAATCAGGCACTTTTTTTAAAAGCAAGGTTGCAAATACAAAAATATAATTGTAAATAATAAAATAACATTTAAATTGTTTATATTCTTAATTCTAAAAAGGTTTAATCTTTTCCTGTTTCTTCAAGTCAAGTATTAATTTAATATTTTTTTGCTAAGTTAATTTATAAATTATATTGTAAAATAAATGATGGTTATGAGATGTTTTGATTTCGTTAATAATATTACATTCAATTTCATTGTTTTGCTTTAAATAAAAAATAGGTAAGTGGGGTGGGGCAAATTTATTAAAATACACAATTTTAAATTTACAGGCTCTTAGAATAGTAGAATAAAAGTTCAAATTTTGGTGAGAAATTTAAAAAAATTAATTTTCAAAATTAATACTTAAAAACAATATATATTTAATTGTAATTGTAAAAGGGTTAATATTTTTAAACTAAAAATAAGGACACATCTCTAAAATATAATAAAAAAATATCAGGCAGTAGGGATTCAGGGCAGTATTCAAGGCAGTAGAAATTTCATTACTCTTAAAAAACCATGCACAATCCGCTTTATGTTGGAAAGGGTAATTAATTTAATTTATTAATGTGACGTTCGACAGTTTCTAACAACTCGTGTGCTAAATTTAAAGTCCTTTAAGTTTGTACTGTATAATGGTTTCAGACAGACCAATGTTTAAATAATATCTTTTTCAGAATCCGCACCCTCCGTTCGTATCTGAACGACACACTTACACCTACTATGAAATTCTGTAACAATAAAGTAGGCTAATTAAGTTCACTGAAAAACTTTGGTGTAACCTTTACCAAATAAAACTGTTAGAAACAATTTGTGTATAAATAGTAACCTAGAATTGTTATTTGTATAAGATAATAATAAACTTTCGAACAACTGTACACTATGAGTACAAATGTTCAAAGAACAACATTAACTACATAAAATATCATTTTATTATAAGGTTTTTCTTGTTCCCAATATAAATTTGGTGGAACGTTACTCCATAAAACCTGTGGCGACATGTGCTGAACCAATTTTGTGGAGTAAACATCCCACCAAATTTACATTGTAACAGTGTTTTCATAATTTATTGTTTTAACTAGAACTGTACACAATCTTTACATCCGCGGATAAAAATCTAATGTAATAATTATTTTTGTAAAAAAAAAATTCATTTTTATTATTATAACTGTAAAAGGTAAATGTCTTTAAGCGAAAAAAAAGAATACATCACAAACATATAATAAACACGAGAGTTTATGTTCTTATTCAAAATTTAACCATTCATTGTAACACCGCAAGAAACGCCAAATGTTTTTACGGTATTGTAAAGTGTGCATTTCAAACTTTTGCAATTAAAACCGAAGAAAAACCTTGAGATACGATATAAAAAAAACTGTACAAAAAGTTTTTAAAAAAAAATTGAATTGATAGTTGGAAATTTTTTCTAGCCCTTTATAGAAAGCATACAAAATATTTCTGAAAACCGAGAAACTATAAAACTATATTAACAAAACTAAAAAAATTGAATAATGTACATCACCAGTTTTCACTTTTCGTACAGTACGACTCAAAAAGTAACAAAGGGAATAAAAAAAATCATCATGACATTTATTGAATACTTGACTATAATTACCAACGACTTTTTCCAAAAAATTTGAATTTTTTAAAATCTACTTTTGTTCAGCCACAGATTGGGCAAATGTTTTTGATTACTTCTATTTTCCATTTAGGGAAATAATTGTAAATGGATTTCTTTCTTAAATTGAAATTCATTTTCAATCGCCAATTACTCAGTGAATTATAATGTAATGAAAAAACATCTTCATTTGTCATAATAAACAAATTCGATCGAATCGGCAACAATGGAACGCAAAAAAGAAACAATGATCCGTTGGCTGGAAACTCTTGTAAGGTAATATTTATATACATCTGAATACATCTGAATATCTAAATACAATTTAACCAAAATACACTTTTTATTCTAATAAAATTGACAAAATTTTATCAAATATATACAATCTGTTATATTCAAATCTGTTAGACCTTAAACGAAATTAATGTTTTAAACAAGTTTTCTGGATGGATTCTCAAATAATTTATGGAACTCTTTACATCCGTGGAAGGATCTTCTCCATAGCATATTTCTATTTACCCGAATTTACCGTTTCGAAACTAAAATTGGCTTTGAATATGAATTATACATAATATTACATTCAAATCTAGTAAATGCATTTTTAAAATTTTCATTTTTTTTAAAACAAAAGAACATACAACTTCATTTAAACATTTGTTTACTTATATGTATTTATCTACATAAATAGAAGTTTCAAATTTTTTATGTACATATTGATTATATGATGACATTGCCGGTGGGCTAGGGACTACTGGACAGGCTGTCACTACATGGTCTACTTCACAAACTGCTACTGTAATTGGTTAGATTTGTATAGGTGGTTTATTGCTTCGACCGCAGGACGCTTATACCACACATCATCCGTAGTATCTTTTGTGTATGCATCTTACTTAGATTGACTCTACACAGCCAATATACGCCTCGTAATTTAGAACCCTGCTCAAGTAACGAGGTCGACACATGAGCGGGCACCCAACGGAACTTCGAGCGAATCTTTAAGAATTATATCAATTACTCAATTCCACCGCAATAAATAATTACTCTTAATAATCAATTACTTCGCGATAACCCTGGACAGCAAATGAAAATACAAATTAAATTAACTAAACATTTATTAACACATAATATATACAACCGGCATTATTTTGAGTTTTACCACATCCATTTTTTCAATAGGGGGGAAATCACTTCTGCCCATTGTCCAATGCCCCACACCTAGCCGGCCAAAATAAAAGAACACACTTGTACGCAGTGCCAGTTCGTTCTTTATTTAGGCTCGCTCCCCACACCACAGGTGGGTCGTCAAACGAAGTGAAAGGAGGACTTCGCTCAGCGAACGGGAGATGGCATGAAGAAGAACGAGAGAGGCCCGTCCGTGGCCGAGTGGTTAAGGCATCAGCCTAGAGGTTCAACCTTCTCAGGAGTGCGGGGGTTCGAATCCCACTTACTGCCAGTCATCCTATAAATCGGATCTGTGCTGGAAATAGTAGAAAATCCTCATCACGGATGGGCCCGAGTACACAGGGACAGACGTGCTCGTTAAATCTGTTTCTGTTCTCGTTAAATCAGTTAAATCTGTAAATTTCAGAGCAATATCGTTATGCAATTAGGAAATTAGTACATGCCAAGTCCGACTAAAATTATTGTGTTTAGGTCCCAAAACATTGTACCTCAATTTCAATTGCATATCGAACCTAAGTGGAGCAATCAAATTTCTTTATGGAAAAAAATTCACACAAAATAGTCATTCCACGTTAAATAGCCCAGCCTCAAAATCTTCATGTCACTGGATTTAATTTTGATTTTTTTCCTTTTTCCAAGTACCAGAGACAAATTTATTCGACCTGTATTTTTCAATTTTTCCAAATTTCAAGAATTAAGGAAGTTATATTTTTTTAAAAATGAAAAGTTAAGCTTATCTTTTGTTCATTTAGCATTATGATCTATGGAAAAATGGTGCTTTTCGAATGGTTGTAACTAAAAAGAGCAAGCTTGAAACAATTAGCCAATTTTTGTATGGAATACTATTACGTATGGCAGCAGTTTGGCATTGAGCGTGCAGTTGTCCCCAAACCTCCTTTTACCGAAAGTATTTAATGATTGAAATGTAATCGAATTAAATCCGATGAAGCTTAATAAATATCACGAATAAAAACAAGTTGCACGTAAAGAGCTCTAAAATAGAAAACAGCTGAAGAAAGAACGATCCTTTTCAGAGTAAAATTGAAACATCCAGTGAAATAGCAGGAAAAGCAAAAATTAAAACAGGAGAAGTACATTAGCTGAAACAACTCCATTACATTAATTTTTTTCTAATTAATTGTATTAAAGTCTGACACACAATGAAGGTTTAATACAAAACGTAAACTAGTATTATAAAAAATTTATTGTTACTCAAGCTCCTCCCCCCCCCCCCCCCAAAAAAAAGGAAGTTTAACATACATATTACACGGTATTTAGAAAAATCTCCTCGATTTTTCTAATTTTTCCTTTTCTACAAATAAAAATTACCTGATACCTTGCTTCATTTATTTTGCATGTACCAATAATAAAATTTAAGTGATTTTCAAATAAAAAATAATAATAATAGTTAATAAGGAGGATAAATAGTATATTAAAACACATCGAATCCACACATTATTACCAATAACTGTATTTAATTTGTTTGGAAATCAGAAGTATGGCATTTACGCGGGAGCATAAAAGTGGAATTTTATTTTTAAAATGCTGTGGCTTTTGTGCAATATTTAAAATTCTAAATATTTCAAAAACCAATTACTGAGGATTCTGGATAAATCTATAAGAAAAGTTTTTTTGTAACTAAATCCGTTATTACAAATGAAAAAAGATTGAATTACTACAAAGATTAATAGAAATATTTGATATTGCCTTAAAATAATTGCATTGTAATTTAAGAATAAGTATGCCTGTATCAGGTAAACTATCATCTTAAAACAACACTCAACATATTTTTCTCATTTTTAACGAAAAAGTCATCCAAATGGGCGACGTTATTACAAATAAGACTTTTTTATGCACATTGGCAATTTTAATATGATTTTCTTTTGCAAAGCCATTTCATACTTATTACAGTTTATTAAATTATTTTGTAATTAGAAAATTTAAAAAATAAATACAAAGTAAAATGTGTGCATTCTGGATTTAACTTTCTGTTTGTACATAGATCGAAAACATGTTTATTTAAAATACAAATTTTATTCCAGTTTTTTTTTAAAAACGCATTCGAAATTCAAAGTTTCAGCTTGTAAAAGATCCGTTAAAAATATCCGTTATCGACGTGTTTGGAAAGCTTAAACATTCTATTTTACAATAGAAACTTTGTGTTAAGAAATATTGTAAAATTAATTTGTGAAGTGAGTTTTACAAAGGTCCATGTATTTATACTTCTGGAGCGATAAGTGTTTATGCTCTTAATCTGACCGAAAACATTTACAATTTTTTAAAGTGATAGAAAAAACCTCTTTTAATGCCAAAATATAATTTAATATATGTTATTAAGAAATGTATAATTTTTTTTTCTCTTTCCCAAATATATTCTCAAATAAAAAAAATTATTATATAATTAAACATTGTGAATCTGAGATATGTATTAAAAATTTAAAACTTTAATTTTTTCCATCAAAATCCAAATTATTTCAAGAGTAGTGGACAAAACCTCAAATTATTTAATTTTTTTTATATATCAAACTTTGAAGCGCTAGACAATTATCAATCCAGATAGGTGTTTGAAAAAATAAATAAAACCATAATGGATGTTTTGAAACCTGTCTGGAACCCTGTGTCTGTCACCGTAGCTATAAAAAGCAAATCATGGAAAACTTTTTTGATGAAATTTTTCCTTTTTCTCTAAACTCACACAGCATTTACTAATTTCGAATACCTACCCCCTCTCTTCCGAAACTTTAACAAAGCGTCTCTTTGGTACTGAAAACTGCATATTGCGTATAACACCTCTTTTTCCCTTTGATAAAAAAAAGGTCTTAAACTGACGTGTTTATTGTAAAAGATTGTCCTTCGCAAACACGATTTTATTTCATTTTAATCATGAGTCCGTCCGCCAAAAAAGGAAATATAGGTTCTCTTCGCAAAAAAGGAAATGTAGGTTCTTTTTAGAGCAGAGTTTAGTTTTTCCACTGTTCTTTTTTTTAGAGATGTTTTGATGTTATTAATTGTGCTTCTATATTATCACTAAATCAGTAACGTTATTCGAAACATTTTTTAAAAAGTTCCAAATTAAAATTATTTCCTCTCCTATACCAACTAATTAAAGTTTTCCCATCTCAAAGGCCACATTGATGCTTTTAATGACTGGGCAACTACAACAACCCTTGCCAATGCGGCATTTCATACATAGAACAAACGAATAGAGCACTTAAAATAGGATTAATGGAAAATGAAGCGGATGTTTAAAAAAAAAACCTGGAATGTCAGAAATCTTCGGTTCCTACACATTCTTGGGAGATTAATCACCTTTTATTTTCTCCTCGGCTTCAACTTAGGTTAAACTTTCCAGCATTGGAGAACTTTACTATTACGATGCCTACCATATTCCAAAACACCACGATAACTTCATCATCTAACATGTCAGGGTTCTCACTAATTTAGAAACGCTTCATAGCAACAGAGCAAACGTTTCTTTTCGACCCCGTCTATCAAGAGTGTGTTTTCGTGTTTAGTAGAGTTGAGCCTCATGTGTTCCCACCGAAGCATGTAAATTAATTAAATATGTAATGCACGTAACTAATAAATTATTAATCTACGCAAATTAAACAATAATCAAAGTAGTTTTCTTTATGAATGTTCTCATGGTATCATGTGAAAAATTGAAAATATTTTCTAAATGCATTTTTACGAGCTATAAGAAAGCGTTATTTTCTAGTAAATTATTGTTGAAAGAGGCCTCATTTCTGCTTTTCTTATTTTATAAAACAAAATATATCGTTTACAGGTCTCTGTTAGAGGTTTAAGGTTGTTAAAAGTAAAAGTCAACATAATTTTTTTCCAATTAATTACGTATTAATATAAATTATGCATAAACTAATTCGAAAACACTAAGTAAAAATGCAGATTCTTCTAAATTATTGCAATTCAGTTTTGTTGAAATAATCACAACTTTTCCTTTGCTGACTTACTCCATTTTAACAAAGAGACACTCAATTTTGGCTCGAGTGTCACAGGGAGGTGAAAATAAGAAACTGTTTTAGCTTTGATATCCCTTTTTCGCCCCTTCTCGCAATCAGAAAATTCACTTAGATGTCCTTTGATATCGCTTTTCATTGATTCTGAAGTATCATTAGGAGAGTATGTTTATGAAATTAAATCGCCTCGAAGCTTTCGGAAACTGGAAAGTAAAGAACACATGCATTTTGTATGATTTAAAATGTATACAGATGTACAGTGTCGTTGGAAAATTTGAACTGTGAAGAACTTTGAATTTGTTTTCGCTTGGGACAAAGTGAATGTGAATAGAATTCCAGGTAAGATCAAAAAAGATTGACGGTATCCTTGCCTGTGGAACATCAAGCAAATCCAGACAGTATTTTCCAAACATAAATTTCAGTTTAAGCAAAATGTTGTTGAATTTTGATTAAAATATATTTTTAAACCCAATAATTGAACATTTATATATGAGTCCCTGCCTCTTAATAAAAATTGTTTTTTAAATCTGTGATGCATTAAGTCTTTCGACAGCAAGCATTTTCGAAATAGAATTTTATTCACATATTCGCTTTTGTAAACTTTAAAGCAAACGCAATGTTACTAAGACGGATTTAAAGGAGTATTTGATCATTATACATAAAGTTGTAACATAAGTTTCTTTAATAAACTTAAATTTAATCAAAAATACATGAAAATTGCGAGTTCGAATGTTTTATACAGGTAAATGGTTTTAAATTCGGTATTAACTTCGAGATTTATCTGGGGGAATTGAAAACAAATTTGGGAAATAGCGAAAATTTACTTGATACAAAAAAACGGGTTGAATAACGAAAGTATATTTCTATAGATAAATACGTTATTCGAGAAATTCGTAGTTGTGAAAACTATACAGCATCTCCGATTACATAGAGACAGGCAACCAAATTCTTAAACTAAAACTTTTGATAAGTGAACAGATATTCATTAATAATGTATTTAAATGCCTTGGGCAGTTCCTACAATGGTTGTCATGTTTTGCAAATCTTTTAAAATGCTTTTTTAACATGCCTTTAGTGCTTTGTAATATAGTAACTATACATTTAATACTAATATTGGTCATTCACCTAATACTATCAACCAATTTGTTGTTATTGTATCCTAATATTAATGTAGTAAGGTAATTATATAAACAAGCAGGTTCTTTTAGAAAATTATATTGGATAGTATTTTAGGTAGTTTTAAATATATGTAATATAACGTTCTAATTGTAATATAATATTCTAATATTCAGTTCTCTCTTAATAACTATCAGTTAATGTCTTTCCTTGCAGTTCTATCGAACAGTTCCCACGTTCTATAATAGCGCCTTGCTGTCGCGTAAAAAAATTCTTTCCCCGAGAAATTTCAAACGCATCGGAAGTTGTTTTGACTCCATCTTCGCGTAACACAACCATTTAAAATAGATTCACTTTTTAATTATACTTTGAGATGTGAGGCTGTGCGCTTCTTGGCGGCCGGACTCCATCCCTAATACTCTAAAATGATTTCTTTAGTATAAAAAACTGTTTGGAACCCAATCTTCCTTAATACCTACAAAATATGTATTCTCTTCTGTGTAAATGGATCTTTTCTACCTAGATGTTTTACATTTTTATTCAAAATTAATAAAGAGTACGGCACTTTTAAGATCTAAAATTGTTTTGATATTTTTGTAAACTTCAGTTCGATGGAACAACAGTTATATTCTATAATTGTTTAGGCAATCTAAGGCTCCTTCCCACCTCTAAACGTTCAACAACGTCGTCTGCGTCGTTGTTTAGTCTGAGTACCATTCTGAGGAAGATGGGTAACTAGTATTGAGTTCTCACCAATCAACTACACTGCTCAAAACAATTAGGGGAGCCCATTTAAACCCTTTCACCCCGAATGATTCCACTTGGAATCATCAGCTTGCATTTTTTTCTCACTAGTGAAGTTTGCACTTATTTCAAATAAGTTTTATCAAATTCTCCTTACATTTTTCTATAAATTTATATTTTCTTTTTGTATCGTTAGATGGAAGAATCATGTCTTTTGAAGAATTAAATAATGTTTGTTTTAATTAAATGAAAGTATGAAAAACGGTGGTAAAATAAAATTCACTCTGAAACAATTTTATTAAATAAAAGGACTCTAAATTCTTCTTGCTTGCATTTTTAAATATTTGAAAATTGATTTTAACTATTTTTAACAAATAAAGTTTTGAACAATTCATTGTTATAATTTATTCAAAAGCAATGATTCAATTTTTTCCCTTTAAATTTTAGTTTAAAAAATTAAGATTTTTGTCCCTGTTTTGTTTTTTACTATTTCATTCTGGATGCTTAATGAATCGATTTCACAAATTTTAGATTTTTAGAATTGAAAATAGAAAGTTGGGAGAATGGGTTTACACAAGTACGCAAAGTGCTCCCCGAATTGTTTTGAGCAGTGTATTTGCGCCAATAATCCACGTCGTTTTCTTCATGAATCTTCTCATCTATGTTGGAAACTGAAAACCCTCGTTCATTTAATCTCATTTCTCATTTGCAGGGTTTTTAATTGTTGAGGGGAGTCGTGATGGAGAGGAGGGGGGGGGGGGATAGGGGTTCGAATTTCTTTTTATGAAAGTTCACCTCTTTGTTTCAGTTTTTTTCCGAGGGTGGATGGTTGGTAGTTGAATAGTGTCATTCACCTAGCATGGGGTTCAAATATGTCGATATGCATCATTAATGGCTAGCGTACATTTTCTAAGCATAATGAACACTGAGGGAGGAACGCGAGAAACGCTTTTTTCGGAGGCATACTCAGCTTGGCAAATCTGTACAGTTTTTTTTACACTTCTCAAGTTACCAATTTAAATTAACGACTCTTTAATTAAATATTTTTCTATCTTTTTAAATTTATTTCTGTTGTTTACACGTAGCACATTTTTCCAACTCAAATGCGTAGATTTAATTATTTGCGGTTAAAAACTTTATTTATACTTTCTTTAAAAAGAAATTGTGCTATTTTGTAGGTAAAAGTGTGAAAAATAATTATCTTAAGTTTTTCTCAAAATAGATAAATAATATATGGTTTATGAATATATATTTTTATAGCAAGCAACGGCCGAATCCTTCTATCCGTTCCGGTGACCTTTAGCACGTTTTGAAAATGTCGCCAACAGTAAATGTTAAAGGTTTTTTACATTAAAAACTATGTTTGAATGAACTATTAATTATTAAAAAAATAACAATGATGATACAGCTTGTTTTGTCATAGCGCCAAAAATATGTGTATTTTTAGGGCCTCAAAGTTCACATTCAATGAAATTGACGTGCCTTTCTTCAAATAATAATAAAAAAAATGCTTGCAAAACATATTTTTAATATATATGTGATATATAGTATAAATCTCTATAAAGTTATAATATTAACCACAAAAATCTCTATAATATTCTAATATTCAGTTCTTCCTTAATAACTCTTAGTTAATGTCTTGCCGATCCATCGAACAGTTCCCACGTTTTAATAGGCGTCAATACATTCCTTTCCTAGAGGAAATGCTGACGCAGCAGAATTTGTTTTGACTTCTGATCCACTCTTCTCACACCCATTAAAAACAGTCACTTTTTAATTCGACTTCGAGATGTAAGGTTGTGTGCTCTTTTTGGCGGGCTGAGCTTCGGCTCCGGACTCCATCCCGTTAAATACTTTAAATGATTTCTTTATAAAAAAGATCTTGGACGTCCGAACTATCTTCATTTCTGTATTTAACTAAATAATAAGTATGCTCTCCTGTGAAGTAGATGTTATTCTACTTCATATATTTGTTGGAAAATATGTTTATACGAAGAATTTATGTGAAGACTTTTATGGGGTCTCATTTGGTTAAAACACACAGAATTTTATAATCATGTACTGAACTCAATAGTTTTTTAGTATTTTTACTCTGAATGAAGATTTTAATTAATTTAATTAAAATTTCGTGTGCTTTTCCGATTCATTAAGGAGAGCTTTAAGGAGTTTCAACTTTTACTTTTTAGCAACGATTTTATGACAACTCATTAAAAGGCAAATGTTTAAAAATATGTTTTTTTTACTGAAATTTAATCTTGTTGTTCGTTTATTAAAGAAAATGTAGCACGATAATTTAAAATACATTACAATTAAAATAAATGTTTATGCGTATTCATTTTGAAATAAAGGGCGCTTACATCTCAAAGCACTAAAGCGAAGTTTATTATTATTTTTATGACGAATATGCTTAAAAATTAAGTAACCGAAGTTCAGTTTTTTCCCACAAAGATATACATTTTGCACTCATTGTACTATATATTTCTCACTATATATTTACTCACTATATTTTACTCCTTACTTTGCACTCATTATCTAGCAGTTTTTAGATTTTTTCATTCGATAATTTTTTTAAATCAAAAACATCGTCTTTCAAAGTTCTTAACTCTAAAAACACTTTTTGTCAGGAACAATTTAAATAACTAGTGCCAACTGGTTTATAATTATTATGATTAAATGAAGTGATCCTAAAATGGTTTTTTAATTTAAACTTTTTATTTCTTTAGATTTCCATGGAAACCCAAACAGTAAATTCGCAAAATCACGTCGGTTTTATTTATTTGTCTGTCTGTCGGTATGTTTATTTATTTATTTCACTCGATTCTAATTTTATTTCCGAAATCTATTTAGATTTTAAGTTTATAACTGTAGTATGTATTAGTATTTATGCATAAATGGAGAGTTTGAGATTTGCATTATTTTGGCTTCCTGCCACAACGCCTGGTATATAAAGCAAGTATGTAGTAAGTAAACAGTCAAATGAAATATGAATGATTCAAAACTTACCGACACGAAAGTTTGGAGTAGACGAAAACGACGACGTTTGGAGTAGAAAGTGTTGCATTTCCCCCCTCACATTGACGCTGTGATTGCCGTATTACAAAATTTGAATACAATCCACATTCTCTAAATCTAACAGCGCTTATTTGAAGACTCTTGTCAGCCAGAGCGTCTAATTTGTGTAAGTGAGATCGAGGTTAACTATGAGGAGATGGTGGCCAGTCGGTAAGAAGAGGGACCGAGTATTAACATTTTTTTCCCATTTATTATTTTCATTCTTGATTAAACTCTCGAAGAAGAAGCACAGTGAGGCAACGGGCACGCTATAAAATAAGAATAGTTCAAAGCCTGCAAGCACACGACGAAATGAAACCCCCGTTGACAAAAAAAAAATCCTTCCAAAATAAGATGATAAATAAAATAAGATGAATTTCCAATTAATACGTCATACGAGACCGATGTGCGGCAGAAGCTAGGATTTTTTTCCCCCGCAAAGATGGTGGGGTGGACTTTTCTTTTGCTGCGGAGTTTCAAAAGAGTTAATTGATTTGAGTTGGGGGGTTTAAAGTGGGGAGGGGGGGGGGGTCGAGGGATGTCAACTCTTGAGCGGGGGAAGTAAATTGTTTCCGCTTAAATGGGTTTGAATCAATTACAATTTAACCTTGAAATTAGGTCCTTCACCTCACCGAACTAAAACTTTTCTCTGTTGGTGAATCACCTTAAATTTCTGTCCCACAATTTTGTTTAATTTCTGCTAATTCGTTTAATTTCGTTAGTTTTTCTAACTGGTTTATATTGCGAATATTAATATACTTTAAATATTTATTTATCTATATATAAAAGGCAAAGTCCTGACTGACTCATTGACTGACTGACTCACTCACGTATCAACGCCCAGCCAAAACTACTTTAGGTACAGCTACCAAATTTTAGGAAAATATTCTTTTTATATCGTAGGCGTCATTTGAGAAGCAATTTTTCGAAATTTGAACTCAAACGGGTGTAGGAGTGCAAAACGTGAGCCGATTTCTCCATAGGAGTAGCATTATGCATTGTGTTTTTATTCAATTTTTATATTTTTAATTTGAAAAAGGAAATTCACCGCGAGGAAAATTAAGTAAGTGAAAGAAATATCAACGCGTGCAAGATGTATACTTCTGTGTATACAATGTGTGTAAGATGGCAATACTTCTTTTTCATTGGTTGTTTCATGGTTGTTTTGTTTTTTGTGGAAAAGTGTTGAAACAAGCCCTTTGCAGGATTTCTTAGAAATTAATTATTTAAACAACTTTTTTTAATAATGCTTCGTCAGATATCAGATATACTCAACTCGATTCCAATTATATTTTCGAATTCAATTCAGTTTGGCACTTTCGAAAAAGACGGAGATTGAAACTTTAGAGGAATTGCATTTAAGAACTAAAAAGCGCGAGAATATGATATGTAAGATTGCAATTTGATATTTTTAATTATTTGTTCAAACTATTTTGTCTCAAAATTTGTTTAAACTATTTTATTTCTAAATTCTATTCAGTTATGTGGTTTACAAACAGAAATAAAGGTTCAGCTATGATATGATAGCCAGTATATTGATTGCCGATTTTTGGTGTTCTAGAAAATTTAACGTTGGGTTTCTATATTTAACAAGTTGTATCGTAAGCAAAGACTTTACAAACAGAAATAAAGTTCAGCTATGATATGGTAGCCAGTATTGTTATCTTAAAATCCTTATTTTATTTTATTTATTGATTATCTTTTGAAATTGTATACTTGACCAGGCTTTTCTTTTTTTATGAATCTGTCGATTTAATACAGCTATGGTATAAAGGCCGATTGACTTTTGGAATTGGCACCTTTTGGCGAAGTTGAAAATTTAAGGTAGGGTAGCTAAACCCATCCAGTAGTATGGGTTAGGGTTAGTTTGAATTATCGTCGAACTAGAGCTACTCATGAGGGCTATTGGCCATAGTTAAGTGACGAGCCGACACCTGAGTTGGCACCCAACGCAAATTTTAAGGGCGTGATCGTACGGAGAGTCGGGACTTTGAAGGATATTTAAAGTAAACTCCCTCCTCACAGGGTGTTATTCTTCAGCATTATTTGGCAATACGCTTTTAGGTCGGCAGCTATTTAGGCGATGCTGCCTGGATGCTGCCTGTTGGCGATACTGGTCCAACCTGCTTGGCAGTTAGCGTGATTTATTTGAAAACCCTTCTTTTCCGTAGATGCCTGTGATTGTGCGGGGCTTATAATGTGATACTTAGAAATATAAACAGACAAGGAAAAACATTCGTACTGTAACAATTCTGTCTGAAAGCCGCCGTCACGCCTTTATCAGCCAAATTGGACAATTCTATTATATGCTTTACTTTTTCCCTCCAAAGAAAAGCTCGTATTTCGGGAATGCGAAATGTTTCCTTTTTTTAGGAGTGGAATTTCAAAATTAGCATCAGACAGCCTTCGTAAAGTAACGGAAAAGTAAAGACATTTTTCGTTACTTCGTTACCGCTAAAAGTAACTAAGTTACAGTTACAGTTACTTTCTGAAAAATGTAACGGCGTTACTCGGCGTTACCCCAAAAAAGTAACTGTTACAAGTAACGCGTTACTCCAATCCCTGGGTACAACCCTTGCACGTGTGCCGCAGAAAAATAGTTTATTACCGCCCACACACCCATTTGATCATTTTGCCCGACCTGTCCCCTAGATAAATATTTCCACTACAAGCAAACAGAAAATTAACATTTTTAAATTAAAATTATATGTAAGATTTATACACAATAATTATTATTCCTAAAAATAACACACACCACACAGAACCCCTCAACTCTCACTTCGTAGTCCGAAACCTAAAATAGTCAGAAGTAAGAAAAGCATTCTACGTACAACCTTTGACCTCTTGTAACTGAGGGGAGAGGAAAGAAAAGTCGTAAAAATCCCCGTGACCCCCCCCCTCCCTCCCATTTTTGCGACCCCCGATTTATCCCTTCCAAAAGGGAAATTCACAGAGGGCGCTACTCTACACTAGCAAAGTAATCTGATAATTTTTTTGTCACGTTAAGACAACTTCTAAAAATCATATCTTCACTCCCTTTTAGAGTTTTACGATGGGATTTGTAGAAAATTATTAAAAAAAAGGTTTGAATTTTAGGTTGTAGCACTTATTTTTCAGTAAAAAGTCTTAATTTGTTAGAAAAGTAACAGGATTTTTTTTTATTTCAAATTTTAAAAAATCTGGCTAAATAAAATGAAAAAGTGAGCTCGAGGATTCTCAGAAAACTTCCTGGACTTCCTAATGCAAAAAAATTGCTAGTTAATAAACTTAAAAGCAAAGGCAGTGTGTTCCAAGAACTGTCCTATAGACTTAGCGTGGGAAGTGAAAGAAGGATGCTGGGTCTTTAGCTTCCCCTTAATATACTAAATGCAAAAATAACGAGTTTGTATCTAAGTTTGATGGAATTTTGTATTAGTGCACATGAAGGAATCCCGGTTCCACATTTAATTTGTTATGATCGAATCATCACGAAAACAAGTTTATTGAATTTTGTCAGTAATATTAACTTTGAAAAACAATTTTGAAATTTACAATTTGGAAAATACTTTTAGATACGATTTAATTTAAAGCGCTACATTGAGCGTTTTATAAATTTGAAATATTTGATTATTTTGCACTTTAGGATCAAAGCAATATTTTAAAATTAATGCGTTACATCAATCGATAAAAAATTCTATTAACTCTTTGCAAATGAGAATTTCTCATTCTATAAATAGATAAACTTAATCAAAAACCACTTTGTTTTCGGGAGAACTCACAACCCTTGATTCTGTCGAGTCGATTTGTATAGTATTTAGTTAAATTGAGGAAAACAGCTTTATGAAAATCCTGGTTAATTCTTTACGTACGTCTTCTACTCCTTTTTTTAATAACATAATGTAAAACGTAGAATGAGCTCTAGAACGTGAGCAAAATCGACCCATATAGAAATAGAGTTAAATAACTACTTTTCCCTTAGCACGTCTTGTCTTTGGGCAAAAACATTTGGCTGTTGATCCAATAGTAGAGATCTAGTAGAAATAAAGTAATTTAAAACGAGGATTTTAAACCTCCCAACAAGAGCATCATTATGAATCCCGGTCATCGCTGTTGATGTGTTACAATAATTATAATTTTTAAAATTTAAATCTGATGTAAAAAAAGGTTAATGTCTATTTTAACATAATAAAGTATAGTTATTAAAACAATAAATAATAACTAGGGGGCACGCCCCCTTCTCGCTATCGCTCGCCAACCCCCGGGAACTGCTTACGCAGTTCCCTTTGGATCGCTTTGCGATCCAGGCTCGCTTCGCTCGCTCACCGTTCATTGAAATATTTTAGTCTAGCCCTTGAAAATCGTAATGGTATTCCTATGGAGAATCTTCTCAGACTAATTGACGCCACAATTTTAATACTGGCCACTAGTTTTTGACAACATTTTAAAGAACAAAAGAAGTAAAATAGACTATCAGAAAAAAAAAATTTAAATCACATATTGAGTATTTTTAATAATTTTTTAAAGTTTGGAAATCAGTGAAGAATTCAATGTCCTTAGTGTATGACGATGTATCTCAGTAAAAAATAAAGATACTGCAATAATTATATATTTTGGACAAAATCGAAATTTTTATTTTTCAATTCAATACGAAATAAAATTTTAATTTAAATATTTGTATTCTTTAAAAATTTAAGAAAAGTTGTTGCTATTTTTGGGAAAGCGAATTATGGCAACCCCACATTTGGCTATCACCTGCCAAGTGTCGCCAACTTAATTAGGGTCTACGCTATCTGTCAACATATGGTGGGGGGCACTTTGAATAGAACCCCCTAAAGACGTTGGAGGAGAGCTCTAAAGCCTGGTGATTTCGTAGAATGCCCCCCACCTAACCTCTGCGGTTAGTTCTTTTCTGTTTAGAGATACGACTCTTGTCAATTTTGGGCTTGTGGGCTTGTTCAATGCTTTACAGGAAAAACTCGTGAAAAGATGCGATTGAGATTTCAAACAGAAAATAATGTTTTCAAGAGAAAATGCAGAAAAATGTGTAGCTTTACATAAAATACAAAATACATTTACAAAGATAAGTTTGCATTGTTTGTACAGTTTGAGGGAACAGGTGTGAGTCGGTAAAGTTGAATAGATTATAATTCTAAGAAAGAAGTGAACGGTTGAATGGGGGTTTAGGTCCAGTTTTGTCCACAGGCACACCTATTTCTAATTGTTCGGCCGAGAAGGACAGTTTAGAAGAATGAGAAATCTTTGCAGATTGTAGTTCGTATATCGTAAGTGTTGCATCGAGTTTTATTTCGACTTGTCTTCAGCTTCGCTATGTCGAGATATGCTATATGTGGAAGATCTACAAAGCTGAATTTTGTTTGTGTGAACATATATTTATCGCTACAGTTTTCCCTATGACATCAATAACTAAGATACATAACTATTGTTGGTTTTATACTTTTTGTTATGAGGTTTATTACCTATTTTCTAAAATGTAATTATCCATTAGTTTCTTTAAAAATCCTATTTTAATTTCATGTCAAGCTGATCTATTTTTGTATGCTACATCAATGTAGTTCGTGTAAAGCCATTTTCGAATAGTAAAGTCATAAATGGATTATGTTGTGAGAAAGTGTGCCAACTGCCAACCCACAGAAAGAAATCCACTTTGAATCGAACAACAGATTTATAAAATCTCTATATGAATGGAAAAAGTGTACCTAGTTATAAAGCTCAAGAGTTCAAGGTTGTCAAAAGTGGCTTTGCGTTATTTTAATTTTTAATTTTTGGTTTGACTACAAAACTACAAAAACTATGGGTTGTAAATAGTGTATTTGCACAAAGTACATTACAAAAGTGCCATTGTTTGTACTTTTTTTTGTGAAAATACGGTGCATGACCACTATTTTCGTCACGGCGCACAGTGGGGCAAAAGTGGCATAAGAATGCCATAAGTGACATATCGCTTAGCATAAACCAAAATTCTGCAGTTTATCTTACAATATTATTCAGTGATGAAAATTTTAAATAGAAAAAAAAACACTTATAGTAATTTTCTAACCATTTGTATCATTTACCCCATTCTTTTCAATTTCTACCAAAATTAAACTTTATAAATTGCATATTAGAGTATCATTTGAATTTTTTTTTAAATATAGGATTTTAATTAAACATTGAAATTATATCGTCCGTCAAATGAGATAACCAACAATGTGCAAAAACACAGGTACAGAAACCGGAAAGACAAATTTCTGGCTTCGGTTAAATGGGAAAAACCAGGTCTTTAGCTGAACCAGATAAAAATAAAGAACTGGTTTATAGAATAAACGATTTAAGCGACTAAACTGAAGGTTATTGTTATTTTGAATTATTGTCGCACTAAAGCTACACGAGGGGTATTGGCGAAGGGTGTCGTAATTTAGAACCACATTCAAGAGAAGAACTACTAAACTGAAGGAAAATTTAATGCTGTTTGATAAACAATGGATTACGGTGTCATAAAAATATATCATAATGGATTTATGTGATATGGGTTCATTATACTTATTAACCCTCTTGCTGCAAAAAATGCCCTAGAGCATCAAGAACTATGCCATTGGTAATGCTATTCATTTGACATATTATTCGGCAACAAAAATCTAAACAAACGGGCACATGAAGTGCTATTTTTTAATTAAAAAACAGAAGTTACTTTTAATTTTAATTTCATTGTTTATAAATTCCATTCCATCCATTTTGAAGCTTACAGTGGTGTGCTTAATGCATAACTTTAAAAATTAAGTTTAATTGAGGCGAGTTTAATCAAAAACCGTCCCCATATTACCTTAAATTCATAAGGTATGCATATATTTTATAATGATGAACTTAAGCTAGAAAGAAAAGATAAAAAAAAGTATAAGTATTATATAACATAATAAAATACTTCTAATAACTTGACAAAAAATTCTGAGATGCTTTTATACACATTCAATGCCCACCAAATTATTATTAATTATATTAAAAAAATTACATTATTTAAAACGATGTGTTATAATTTAAATGATTTTACACTTGAAAATTTCTATTATACAAGAGATTTGTAAACACGACATCTCATTCATAAACAATTCAATCAAAGCTACTAAAAATTGTTTTTGGCGAAGTGTAAACTATATTTTACTATAGCATGTTTTCTTTAAATATAATGATATTATCCTCGCATTGCACTCTGTATTTTAAAAAAAGTGTATTTTCTCTCAAAAATATTTATTCAATGCAACATAATATGCAACATAACAATAGCATACAACGAACACAATACACATGCGGTAGATTTCAGCCTAACCTGAAATCTGTTCGTATTTCCGATAAAAAAGTTGTAAAACAATATAACTTACCTTTCATCTTTTTTTAATTCTTCTTTTTAACCTTTAATTAATTAAATTATTTAATTGTAGCTTTAAAATAATTTTTTAAGTTAAAACTGAATAACACAATTTTAAAAAGTAAACAAATATTATGCAAAAGGTTATACGGTTAACAGTTAATTGAATTTGTTTTGTACTAAGAATTTACAACTGGAATTTTAATAATTTTAATCTTCGGCTGTTTTCACTTTTTTCTTTGTATTTAAGCCAATCTACATGACTTTAATTAAAAAAAACATTTTATGTTAAAACAAAGCATTTATAGTATTTTTCACATTGAAGCTCAGTAGTAGTCTTTGGCAACTTGGAGAGTTATTCCCTCTCCAAAACAATATTTGGTTGTTTATGAATTTATATTACATTGTCAATGGCTAACGTGCATTATAATCTAATTTTCAACACTGCAACCATTACTTTATGTAAAGTTCGTAACCAAAAGAAACTCATAATGTCTGGCAAGGAATCCGAATTGTTTTCGAAGCCGACGATGTAGCAAAATCGCCAAGATAATGAATATTATGTTTTATAGAAGTCAATAAACTAAATTAAAACACTTGTAGATTATTGCGCAAATGATGGTTTATTGTTATAAATTAACACTAGTACTTTAAAACGAGAGAAATTCATTTAAATGCATATATCATGAAATAAGTTGAGGTTGACTCGTTACTATTTATTAACGTTCGACATTCTTGAGCTTTTTGTTTAGAATATACATAATTAAAGCAGTTAATAGTTAAATATTGTTTCTATTTGAATATTTGAGATGTATTTTTTTTTAAATAATTGGTATATTTCATTCTAAGTGAGAAACTTTCTAATAACAATCATAAAGTTTAAACTGGCCTTCCACTTTCTAAGTTTTTACTTACAAATTAACTTTAAAAAAAAGTAACTCACAAGAAATAAATGTTTAAAAATTTGATTGTTATTTTTTGAAGTTTATATTCTTTAATGGTATGCATCAGTTAGTTGGTATATAGTCTTTTATTTCTCTCTCTAACACGATAAACGGAAAAACCACACGTGAAACTACTATAAAAAAATAAATTTTATGTAAAACGTAAAAACATACATAAAATTTTTACATATTTGATAGTTTAGGAATAAAATATTCATAAGAGTACTAAATAATTTATAAAAATTGCTAAAATTGGCTCTAAATTACTTATTAGGCATATTTCCATTAGTAGGCTTAAGAACGATATGATCCCCACGTGAAGATTTTTCATTTAATCATTTTTTTACTATTTTTGGAACGCTGACTTATGAAATTTTAATTATATTTAAAAAAAAGATTTAGAAAATACTAAATAAGTTTCATTCATTGAATGCAAAATCTCTGGATTCAGCTATCGGCCTAGTTCCATAATAGGCTTGCGAACGTTATAATCCCCTCCCCTCGTAACGATTCGTTTAAAATTTTGGAAGCATAAATTTTAAAATTATAATTATGTTATTTGTTTTAAAAGAAATTCTTTCAAATAACTAATAAATTTCAATAATTTATCCAAGTAATTTGTTGGGAGAATTTTGATAGTAATGTAATTTAACCAATAAATGAAATTGTGGTAACAAATTAATGTATAATTAGGCAATATAATTTATTATTATTTTTTTACAATGAACTTTGGGCATAAGATTGATCCTAGGGGGAGGGGGAGGTTAAATAATCTGTCACTCAACCCATATATATATTTTTACAAATTTATTTGTATTTTTTTCTACTTGCATTGCTTTAAAAAAAGTATTTTTTATTCGAAAATGATGACTATTAAAAATGGCAGAGTATTTACTTTAGACCACTTTCAATCACACTTATAATAATAATAATAATAATAAAAATTTAATAAAGAAATACTTAGTAGAAGATATATTTTACAATTATTTGTTACTTATTTTCAATAAAGGAGGGGGCTTAAAAGTGGAATAGGGGAGTAGTTTAAAAGTGTTTGTAGGTTTAAAATTAAACAACTGTGGGATTTAAAAAAATACCGTTAAAAGAATGCGATAAAAACTGAAACCAACAGTATCCAGATACTCAATTAAGATCCTATTGATCAGACTCCTATTGATATTTGTAAAGGTCTATAGGTATCCATTGATATCGAAATCCTATTGATCATAAGTCTATTGATATCTGTAGAGTTCTTTGGATATCCATAAGAGCCGGAATCCTACTGACCACATTTCTATTGATATCGGTAAAAGTCTATGGATAGAGATCGGTATTCTACTGATATCTCTTGTATTGATGTCTATGGATCTGTATTGATATTAGTAGAGAATAAAATCAGTAGCGTATCGATATCAATAGAGATCAGTAGCCTGTACCGATATCGGTAGGTGCTTCCATAGATATCAATAGAGTTGTATTGATGTCGGTAGGTTTTTGTACTGATCTGTATGGGTCATTTTTAGTAGGGTGTGCGGCAAAGGTGCTGTTTTTTTTTAGAGCACAACACAACGCTTAAAAGTTTTGACAGTAAAACTTATTCTTTTCATTCACCAAAACATCAGAATATCCTCAGCAAAATTGATATTTCAGTATAAGTTCACATGAGTGTCCGTTAGTTTTTAAAGAATAGCAAACGTTTGCATAAAAATGAATAAAATACATGAAATTTGTTTTAAAAAAATACACATAAATGCAACACGGGATATTGTAGAATCCTTTTGCGATATCGACTCGATATTAAAATTTCATAATGCTGATGGAAAAGGATGTGGAACTTAACCTATCAGCTGAAATCCCGACAGGGTCTAAAGGCCAACAGGCCAGTAACCCGACTTTGCCAAAAGCCTGCCATTGTCAAATCCCGACACAAGAAAATAAGGCAATGTTTTAACTGTTTGTTGTTAAAAATAATTGTGTACTATTAAATATGTGAGTTCAGCGCGTAAAACATGATTAACTTTAACCATCAACTATTATGAAAAAAGTTATATTCATTGGGACCAGGCCACATAATAAATAAGTCCAAATTGCAAAATGAAAATACTAAAAAAAATAAACATAAACAATGGACTATTAAAAATACTCCGATTGATTATGTATATGTGATCTCCATACAAATTGCATTTTGAATATAACACACCATTTTCGAACAAAAAGTATTTTATGTTTACATATAAAATAAAAGAAAAATCCCTCTTCCCAAATATAATAATATTAATGCAAACATTAGTAAATTGTAAATATTTATTTTAAGGGGAATTTTTAAAAAAATCTGATTTGCTGATTATTACGATTTTTTACTGTTAGATTATATTTCAGTGATTTAAAGGTTAAAAACGTAAATATACTCCTAAGATTATAAAAACAGAGACAATACAGTTAAAATTCTTCCACTGTATTATGTCAAGTAACGATGATAATCGGTTCTAAGCAATTATTTTGGTTGTTAACGATTTAATCAACCTTTTAGCACAAAAAAAAAAAAAAAAAATAGGCGCAAACAGTCAAACCGTGTTTTCTCCAAAAATAAAAGAAAGAAGAGTTACTGTTTTTTCTTGAAATCCACATTGAATATTACAAAATTGTGTTTTTATTTTCAATGAAAGTAATTTTAATTGTATTCTAAACCTAAAAAAAAATGATGTTTGAAACAAAACGTGTTTCCTCCAGAGCCAGTTTCAAGTTAAGTAGAGATTCATCCAGTTACCCAATCAGAGTTGCCCTTACTCTTCACGTAAGCCAATCATCTACCACCTATTATAATTATTTTGTTCGCACATGGATTGAATGATTTTATAGCAAGGTGTTATTATCTGAGTTTTCTTTTTAAATTTAAAAATTGGATAATTAATAGTTGGTGTTTTAAAGAGTACTGCTAAATAAAGTACTAATAAAAATGTTAGTCCAAAATAAAAATGTAGTAATAACCTTTAAGGAACAATATTGAAAATTAACATTTTGATACGAAATCACTCTTTGCTTTGTGTATTTAAAAAAATCATCATTTATATCTGAATAAAAGGAATAGTTTTATAAAAAAAGAGGACATGAAAAAATTAGAGGACATGCCAAAGTCAAAGGCCTGAAAAACTAAAAATTTGAAATTGTCAGGGGACATTCAGATGCAAAACTTCTTAAAAAGGGCATTAATGCATCTGTCGTCAATAGATTTGTCTTGCAAATTCTTCCTCTTAGTCATCTAATATCACTTGACAAGAAAAATGCGTAGATAAGATTTCAAAGTTAATGTTTCTCGAAGAGTGCCAAAACTAACAAGAATTAAATGGTATAAAGAAATTATTACAAATAATTATTTAACTGTAGGAAATGAGGAAACTTAGGATGTATGCGATTGCTTAGATGAATATAGTGGATTAATAATTTAGAAGAGTGTGCTTCGTTTATCTAAATTCAAAAAAAGTTTTATCCACGTTAGCAACATTCAAACCGTGTTTCCTCCATTGAGTTTGGTTACAACGTGATTTCCAAAAATTTCAAATATTAATTTTAAGTTCTTAAGGTAAGCCTACAAATTTTCTTAGTAACCGAACTAAACAAACGTTAATGAGGGTCTTATATAAGTTATTTTTTAAGTTGTTAGATATTGTGTGTAAAGAAAATTTGTATCCGAAGAATGAAGCACTGTTTAAATGTTTGCTCCTTAATTAATGTGTTTCAACATTTTCCCCTCATAATCCCCTTTCCCCTCCCCAGAAGGAAAAATTATATTTTATGTCCCACACACCCAATAATGTGAAATACTCTTCCAATTATTTATTTAATACTTTATTTTACTTATTAAATCAAATCCAACATTATTTGAAAAATATATTTATTCAAAATTAACTTTACTTCTGAAAAAAATAATGTTAAAATCTGTAAGGTTCATTAATAAATGTTTATTGTTTTATCTTCTCGTATATAGCAAACTCATAATTTATTTCACTAATTATTCCTGCTTATTCATAGTAATTCGTAGAATCAAGTTTGTTAAAAAAAACTTATTGGGGATTATTGGAGAGGAGATATTATTAGACATCATATTACTTTGATATATTGGAAAATACATTACATAAATGAAAGCGGCTTCATTAATTAAAGAACATGTACTAAGCTGCATCAGGATTTAGTACAATTTTAGCAACTAAGAACGGAAGGTTACCGAAACAATTCTACTAATGAACTGAAGTTTTTCTGACATTTTTTAAAGAACTCTACGAAAATCAAATATACAAATTGTCTCGACAGGGTTTTGCAATCCACTAAAACACCAACTTCATAGGCTTAGTCAGCAATAGTAAATAAAGCTGAGTTAGTCCTTATTTTATGGATTGTGGCATTTATGGTGTTTTTTAAAGTTGTTTAAGTTGCAAAGTAAACAAAGTCAGGTGTTTTGCACCTTAGAAAAAATATCACCAAGCACAGCCATTTAGTTGTAATTTAAACTTTTAAAGGCCGAAATGGCAAATTTCATTAATTTTCTTTCGAAAATTAAATTAATATTCTTCAAAATTTGCTAAATTTACTCACAATTCGAAGAATAATTATGTAAAATTGCTTTGGTCAAATCCTAGCATCCGTGAACACGACATTTGGTGCTTTGGATGATGCCACCAACGCCTCGTGTACGCATATATACGCCCCTCAGCGCAAATATGGGTCATTCTCTGTAAAAGGGACAAATCGATGTCCCGGATACTTTGCTCTTCATTTTCAAATTATATATGCATGTTTGTGATTTATTAGTGTAAACTGGCCCACAACCTAACTAGTCCCACTTAAAAAATAACAAATAATTATAATTTACTTACAAAAAATTTCATTTAAATTCCCGATTTGTCACTCCCTCACACTGTCCCTGCATGCTTTTACAACTTTTAACGTCCCAAAAAAGGCCGTTCTAAATATATAATCCTTTTTGGCGGAACTATTTATGGTTAATTAGTTTCTGTAGTTTCCGAAAATGTATCTGATGTTTTTCTACCATCAATAGTTTTATGTAGTTTTATGAATATGTAATGTCCCTGGGTTATAGAGTCACTCCTATAACACTGCTTTAAAGTTCAATTTAAAACTTACTAGACGACTAAGAAATCGATTTTAAATTGGCATGTTACTCTTAAAGGATTGAAGCTTCTAAATCAGCCATCAGTTGTTTTGATCCATAAGTGATAACGTTTTTACAGTACTTTTAGTATTAAAAATATCAAGGGAGTATTTTACTGTCGTCACTCACTCAATCTCATTTACTGATTATAGATAAGTGCGAGAATTTTTTTACTAGTCTCAGATTGTGGGCATTTAAATGTAGATTAACATACAATCTCTAAACCTTATAAAAAATTCTTTGAAAATGATGTTATTTGACTTTTCCTACAGAATCGTCACTCACTCACCACGTCACTAACTCACATATCAGCCTTGAAGGTCAGTCCACATTGGATAACTTTATCTTGGATATTTCTTTCCAAGCGCATTCAATACCGATCGGTTGTTTCGCTTCAACTGTAGATTTTTTAAAAACGCATGCCTTTAGATATTTCACGAGAGTGATTATTCGTATCTTCTTCTACGTTAATATAATCAAGAGTTAGGGTTAGTTTTAATTATCCTTACATACACTAGGGATATTGATGACGGGTATCGTAATTTAGAACCACAGTCGCGTTATCATCAAGAGATTTATGACGAATAACTGTAAAATAAAATGCGATTTTTTTTATGCCGCTATTCTCGATCAGGAGTCGTTTACTCTAATCACGTCATACGCCATATTATACTTACTTAACACAATTTATTCCATTGAAATTATACTTGACAAAATGCCAATATTCAAGTATGGTCGGTGTCGACCTCATCACTTGACCAGGGTTCTAAATTACGAGGCTTGTATTGGCTGCGTAGAGTCATTATAAGTAAGATGCATACTCAAAAATACTACGGATGATATCTGGTGTAAGCAAGCCTTGAGCCAAGCAATAAACCAGCTATACAAACCCATCCAATCAAAGTGTGGTTGTGGCCGTAACTAGATTTGTAGTTGATTAGGGACACAGTTCTAAATCTCCCAAAAATGTTGTACAGTTTCAATTAAAGTGGCTACAATTTAATTAAGAAATAGTAAAATAATTTAAAAATTGATTACAGATGTTTTAAAATAGATTATATTACTTATGTAGAAAAATGACACATTAAATTGCAACCACGTATCTTTCTATAAAATGCATATGTGTTATCACTCAAACTAAAATATTACTTAGCAAAATACATCAAATATTGAAAAGAGTGCTCTTAAGTCAACTTATTTGAAAATTACCTCTTTATGGCTATTAATTTAGTTAAATGTTATCCATTTATCAGGCGCCGGCTCGACTGTGGTTCTAAATTACATGCCAGTCGCCAATTGGCCCTCATGTAGCTATAGTTTGACGGTATTTCAAACTAACACAACCAAACTTTCTCATTTAAAGAAAATACTCGCTTTCCTATAGAGATATATATCGTGTACTATGTCTACTGTAGGTTTAGTGCGCCTTTTATTCAACCAAACTTAACCCCACATAGATTTAAATCATGCGTTTTTGAACTGAAACACCATGCGTAACTTTTGAGGCAAGTCAAAAAGGCATGCAATGTTTTCGGTGTCGCATGCGCATATACATTGTCAGTTGCGCATGGTCAGTAGTTAAAGAAGTCTAAAGAAGTTTACGTCAGTTGTCAAGTATGGAAAATACGTATTATTTAAAAAAAAATAACATCAAATGGATCTGAACCATTTTATCGGAATCCATATATCGGAATTTATCCATATATCGAGAAGATGCTGATTTTTTGCAGACGAGGTATCATATTAAATTTTTAGGAAATCTCGTTTGCAAAGAGTTAATAGAATATTTTAATCGATTGATGAAAACCTATTAACTTTAAAATATTGTTTTTATCCTTAAGTGGAAAATAATCAAATATTACAAACTATAATTCAACGATCAATGTAGAGCTTTTAATTAAATCGTATCTAAGAATATTTCCGAAATGTATTGTGCAAGTTTTAAATTTCAAAATAGGTTTTCAAAATTAATATTACTGCCAAAAAGTAATCATTTCAATCTTGTGTTCATGATGATTCGAACATAACAAATTAAATACGAAACCGGGATTCATTCCATGTAAAAACTAATACAAAATTCCAAACTTAGATACAAACTTGTTTTCGTATTTAGTATATTATTACGCACTGCATTCAGATTCAAAATACAATCAGTTGCCAATTAGTACAATATATTTTTTAAATATAATTTTAAATCATTGTAGATTGGGTTTTTTTACAAAATATTTTAAACATAGGTAGTTCTAAAAATTCTAGAGATTAAGCACATCAAAAAATGGGAGAGGGATAAAAATTTTAAAAACATAGTTAAAAAATGTAATCCAGTTGAATTTATTTTGATTTCAATATCTTCTCACAATGGGAGTTTATTTAAATAACATCCTTTCACTAAATGTAAAAAACTTCTTTCAGAAAAAAACTTTCATAAAATGTAAAGACCTTCAAAACGAACCGAAAAACTGTAAAGAACTCAACTGCTGAATGCTTACGAACGACATAAGAAATGGATAGGTTAGTGCATTTATGTGAATAAAAGAAATGTAATGAAAAAAAATAAAGCAAAGCTTTCGATTAGTTTGTTCTTTTCCATACTTCCAGCCTTATCACAAGTTTTGCTTTCTCGTAATTTGAGTTGAGTTGTTTATTTTTGAGGAAATGTTTGATTGAACTAACTTCGCACAAGAGCTACGCTAGTACAAGGGGTCGTTTGACGACGAGCCTTATATTTTAGTACAAATTACAACTGACGATTGAGTAAATGTGATTAGTAGTAGTTGATTGTGAGTAAATTATTGATCATTATTAATGAAAACACGAATGTTTCCTTCTCTTTATTGCTGACATTTTTGTTTCAAAAAGCTCTACTACATAACTTACTTTAAAAATGGGTCGCCTGGTTCAAGAGCTACTTAAGGAAACGTTTCGTAAGATACTTGCCCTGGTTTTGCCCTGGTTTTCAAAAACTAGAATTATCTAACATGTTTCTGATAAAACTAAAATTAACACGTTGGCTGCCAATGACGCGCCAGCGCGTCGCGTGGTTCCGATTCACCGATAACAGCACATTCTGATGAAATTCATAGTACCATTTCGCCAACCGTTCTTATGAGTTCAAGTTCGTTTGAAAACTTAATAAACATGATGGTCTAGTGATTACACAAACTACACGATCTAGCTCTTTCATCTACCTTTTTGTATGATATTTAATTGACACCTAGTAATCCCAGATGTGACTGATGAATTTCCATACATAGATTTTAAAGCTTATGCAGTTTTTGTGTTATTGCAAAGAGTATCTTTCGCCTATTGACGACAAATATAATACAGCCATAATTATGTAGGGATGTTAACACCTATATTTGAATTATGTTAACATCTATATTTGAATTACGTTAACACCGCAAGCAAATTTAAGGTTACTTGGTGATCAATTTGAGGATATAGAACGTAGAATATTAGATTTTACACTTTTGCAACCGATATCGTGCTGTGCTTGGAATAATACCGGGTGGTTATAAAATAACGCTCGCTATTCGGAGTGGTCTGTAGCTTGAATGAATAATCCGAATGCAACAAACATCGAGACACTTACTAATCAAGAAGGGGGAAAAAGAACGGAATCATAAAAAAAGAAACTCGTCTCTTGATCAGGGTTCTAAATTACGAGGCGTAATTGGATGTGTTGGCCGTAATTGGCCATAATTGGCTACGCCTCGTAATTTAGAACTCTGGTCAAGAGACGAGTTTCTTTTTTATGATTCCATTCTTTTCCCCCCTTCTTGATTAGTAAGTGTCTCAATGAGACACTTACTAAATCAAGAAGGGGGAAAGAGAATTGAATCATAAAAAAGAAACTCGTCTCTTGACCATTGTTCTAAATTACGAGGCGTAATTGGCTGTGTTGGCCGTAATCGGCCATAATTGGCTACGCCTCGTAATTTAGAACCCTGATCAAGAGACGAGTTTCTTATTTATGATTCCATTCTTTTTCCCCCTTCTTTATTAGTAACTGTATCAATGCTTGTTGCATTCGGATTATTCATTCAAGCTACAGACCACTCCGAATAGCGAGCGTTATTTTATAACCACCATGTACTTGATGATTTGAAAGAGTATATTCTATTTCAAATTACGAGGAAATTAAATCTTTCGTCTAAAGTGTAGGGCGACCAGACACCAGACATACTGCATTTCGCAGTGCGGTTTAGTTTGTTATTCAACTATCTAGCTATAAAAATTGCAAATAGTCTCTGTTTTATTTTTTTGTAGTTTTTTCAAACAAAAACAACCCCAAAAAATATGAATTATGCAAATTTAATGATGATTTCATAGTTGAAAAGTTAATCACTGAAACAAATCTGGTTATTGGCTTTCAATTCAATAATTAGTGACAGATGATGAGTTATCCGGTTGGAAAAGACCAGGAACATTTCAACAGGAACGTACAACAGTATTTTTACGACTAGCTGTCGTGTAGCTTTAGTTAGCGAAGTTAATTCGACCTAACCTTGTAATTTTACGACCTCGAACTAGTTTAGTTTGAATTATCGTCGCACTAGAGCTACACAAGGGCTATTGGCGACGGGCGTCGTATTTTAGAATCACAGTCAAGTGACGAGCCGACACCTGAGTAGGCACCCAACGCAACCGACGACCTCGAACTAAGATTTTTACTTTTTCGAAAATGAAGAAGAGTTAGTTCATTTCCATTGTAACGAACTGGTTTGAAAAACAGGACGTTCTTCTACTTCACATCAGCCTCTATCGATGAACATTTTTCATCGCTGTAATGGCAACGAATGTGTTAACTGCGAACCGTTCTAATTATTAGAGAGTCTTACAATAACCAAAACGCCTTCATTGTAATCAAAGAGTTCTATAGTAGGGTAGAGACTGAACCTGGCAACAGCACCATGGACCAACACGGAGACAATATAGGGTGGCATGTGGGGCCCGATGGCCGAGTGGTTTGGATTGCAGGCCATAACGCTAGCAGTCCGCGCGCTGTAACAGGTGCGAGTTCGATTCCCGCCTTTGCCCTGGGTGTACTTCCTTCCTCAGTATCAAAATTATAAATTAACTAGCACTTTTGCCACTCTATTCGGGCTCCGTAGTGAGCCATGGCTGCCGATGGCAGCTCAGTACGAGTCGTTCCTCTACCCTACTATAGAACTCTTTGATTGTAATTCAGCAAGAATTCCAATAACTAAACTAAACCAAATTTATTATCCTGAATTATGCTATATTCCATTAATTCTAGTAACCGCCGTATTCACAAGTTCGAGTCAAGTAGCGAGATATCCCCAGAACATGAATCCTGCGAGGAAGGGACAACTTGAGGGTTATTTCAAATTCGTATTCACAACCGCGAGATTTATCTGGGTTTCACCTTTCGGGTTTCTTCCTCAGCTTTCAATCAGATTTTGTAACAGGACATATCATTGGTCAAGCGGAATCACGTGACGTTGCTTACTGACAGAGATATTTCTCACTTGTTCTATTTGCATCGTGAGACAGATCGCAATCGCCTCTGGGGAGTCGGATGGTTCTATCTCGCCCATGTTAATTTTATTAACTTTAGGAACAATTTTCTCAGGAACTTGAATTGTTTTTTTAGTTTGTTCCTTACATATAGCTCTTTAATTTAAACTGAAGATATTTCACAGTATAAAAAATACTTTCACAGTGAGTTTTTTAAAAATATATGTCAGCCGCTGCCTTCCATTCAAGCATTTAAATAATAAGAAGAATCACAAACGCCACTTTGAGCATTAGGCCGCCATTTTTTATTCAAATCTCAGGATGATATTCCAAACATGGACAATATTAATTCACACAGCTTACAGAAAGACAAGGCGCTCTCGTGCGGAGCAAGGAATTTAACAAAGTAGTAGCGCGTGCATTAATTAAATATGAACAATTACATTAGAGACCTTACAATATGTATTTAAAAAAAAACAAAAATCCAATTTAAAGTTATATAACTTTTTTTGTAGCAGATATATTTAAAATTGATCAGGAATATTTTAAAATTCCTCAGTTTAAATCAAATAGCTATTAATAGGGAAGAAATAATAAAACAAAACACGCTGATATATTTTATAGTTCCTGAGAAAAATTTTCCTAAGTGTTGAAAAACCTTATATTTCAGGAAACGCAAAAGAAAATTAAGGTATTGGTAAGAACTGATGTACATAGTTTCTGAAAAATGCTTATAAAAATAAAACTACTAAACAGAAATCGATAATCTTGGTTTTAAATTAAAGCTATACATATGCGTATTAAAAGTAAAAGAAACACATAAAATCGACATTTTTGACCCAAACATCCATCCGACTCCCCTTTAAAAAATGGCTGAAGCGAAGAAAATAAACTTAATGCCAGATGACTCTGAAGTTTTAATAACTTTAATTTAAAAATATAAAGGAATATTGGAAAATAAGAAAACTTATGCCTTTATAATTATCATTATGTATATGTATAAATCTTTAACCAAGAATGTTAACCTGCTAATTATATTTTACAGTGGTAAATACTAGTATGGTTATAATATTCTTCTGTTATTTGTATTTTATTATTAAGTTTGTAAAATTTTTGTGCATAACTACCGCAGCACACAACTTTTAAAACAGTTTTAGTCAATTTGAAGATACATTTTTAAATGCATTGTACAATAAAAATTATCATCGCATATCTCACGTAAGTCACTACGTAGAAATTTAGTATCAATCTAAATCATGTTGAAAATATATTTATCTTTCTAATATGCTGTACTTCTACAATGAACAATCTTATAAAGATAAATTAAAATGGATTAGAACTAAATAATTATAATCACTAGTTTGAAAGATGAACATGATAAGCTATGTTTGTTTTGATTTTGAACATTTCTCAGAGATATCAGGAACATGACCAATCTTGTTGGGCTTCGTGCCTGTTATTGGTCCTTTATTTTTGTATTTGTATTTGTATTTATATCCCTCTGAAAACCCACCGATATTTGTGGGATAACCCGTAGAGCAGATTCGGCTCCTTATCTCCTCCCTTTTGGCATAACTCGCACTTGTGAATAAGGAATTTGACGAAACCTACCGATCTATCCCCAGACAGAGGAAAACTGCGGGTGACTCGAACTTGTGAATACGGTCGTTAGTATATTAAGCACTGCATTGAAATGCAAAATACAATCAGTTGCCATTAAGTACAATAGAATATTCTAATATTTTTTTTAAATATGTAGATTGGTTTTACAAAATATTTTAAACATAAATAATTCTAGAAACTAAGCACATCAAAGAATGAGAGATAGATAATAAATTAAAAAAAAGACCAAGAAAATTAGTTAAGTTGAATTTTTTTGATCTCAATATCTTCTTGTAAAATCGGAGTTTGTTATTTAAAATAATCTCTTTCACTAAATGTAAACAATTTTTTTAAATAAAAAAACAGCTCATAAAATGTAAAGAACTTCTCAAATGTTGTATGCTTGCGAACGATATTGATCATATTCATAGAAAAAGTATAGAGAGTATATTTACGTGAACTTTGCGTTCTATTGGATCGTTCTTTTCCTTACTCCTAATATTCACATGTTTTGCTTTCTCGTAATTTGAGTTAAATTGTTTATTTCTGAGTAAACGTTTGAGTTGAATTAACGTCGCACTACAGCTATACACAAGGGCATTTTGCGACGGGCCTTGTATTTAGAACAAATTTCAACTGACGATCTGAGTAAATGTGAGTAGTAATTGAGTGGATTATATTTGATATTATTAACGATAAAAAAATTATTCTTTCTCTTTAATACCGAAACTTTTATTTAAAAATATTCTGCAACATAACTTATTTTAAAGATGGTTCAAGAGCGACCTCAGGTCAAGTGTGACAAAATCAAGTTTTCGATAACTAACTAAGTACTGTCCCCCCCCCCCTGCGTTGAAAACTGAACCGATGGTCGGTTTGAAGGATATAGATAGAATTGAGATGTGAGAATGAAGACATTTGCAGAGGCTTACTATGATGACGCAGTCGCGACATTCATGACATTACCGCCTTTCGAGTCAATTCTTTGGCAACTTGCTTACCACTTGTTGCTCTAAATCTGAGAATAGTATATTTTAATTTTTTTTATAAAATCTTTCATTTTTTAAAAACTTTTTTTGAGAAGTGCGATTTTTGTTGAAAACTTTTAGTTCTGTAAAAACAATGTTTTGTCAACTTGTAATTTTCAACTTTGGTGTAAACGCACTTTAATAAATTGATTTCTATACATTTTATTTTGATTAATGCATAATAATGCTCAATTAAAACTATAAGCAATCTGTAAATAATTCTTTTACGACCATTTTTCATATAGGTAAGCAAATATAAATTGATCCTCCAAAATTGTTTACAAATTAATTTATTAAGTTTTCAAGTTTTTAGTACCAAAACTCAACAAGACTTCCTAAATCAAGGTTTATAATTACTTAAATATATGCATATAAATATATTTTTAAGCAGTTTAAAAATGATTGATAAAGTTTGCTTTATGTTTTTATGATATACACAGACTTTCAAAAAGTTAAGTAAATTCATGGTGAACTTTATATCATTTGAGCAATCAATAAAAAAGAAAATAATATCCAAGTTTTCATAAGTATTCCTAAACTGAATTTTAAAAAAAACTGGACTAAATTTAAATCCCAACTTTTGATTAAAAAAATTATAATTAGTACTTCACTCAATTTTATGTAAAAAAATAATGATTTTTTTACGTCGTCTGGAGTTGAAATAAAAGGAAATTGATACAACACAAATAAAGTTTATTTATATCCGATGATATGCATAGTTTTATATATATAACTATTAAAAATAGTTTACAACTATTATTGTTTTCCATACATTTTAATAGATATTTCTAATATATATTTTATAGATAATTTGATTTTACATTCTCTGCAAAGTTAGCTTCTATTAAATAAATGCTGAAAAACCAACACAATATTCTTCTACAAAATCTCCCCTTTGAATAGTTTTCCTACTTTGGGTTTTAAGAACAATGCAAAGCATAAGAAATAAAAATAATCGCAAAAACAAATAAGAGAAAATCGAAATAATTATCGCTTTCGGGTGGTTGACAGACATATTTTTTCAATTCTCGGTATTTTTTTTCTTTATTTTTGCTTGAAATTTTAATAACAATGAGAGCGACTCCCTCATAAAGCAAACTCTTAATTTAGGATAAAATCAATGTAGTACAAAAGTATAGTACAATTTAGCAGTAATTACAAATAAATTGGAAATGCTACACTTTTAAGTGTTATTTTATCACCAGGGAAGGAGAATGTGAAGAAAATTCAAAAAAACCATGCTCCTCAAAGAAAAAGATAATCAAACGCTTTGCATTTTTAATAGCGGTTCACGTTGCTAGGTTGCGAAGTATGCCGCTTACTTTATTATAGAAAGTTTCTTGGAAAGGAATATATCTTTATATATGTTTCCAAAGCCAGTGTTTATTGTGCTTCATCTTGTAACATGATTTCTTAAAAAGAAATTTTAAATTCTCCAAAAAAATAAAGATGCTTACTTGATTTTCAATATTTTAATAAATTAGAATGTGCTTTGTAGTATAACTGAAACACGAAGCATGTGATCGTATAACCAACAAAAAACCCCTTAATTAACCTAAAAAATTCTTCATTACAGCATTACACGTGTCATAAAAAATAATTAGTTGTTAATGTTAATACAAAATCTTAAATTCTTTTTTTCTACATTGATTCTTGCAATAATACTTAATAAGCTGCTAATTGAGTTAATTGTCGAATTTTTTTAGTTTCATTTATTTTAAAACTAGACGATTGACTTTCTGTCTATCTACTATATATTTCTCATTATAATGTTAAAATCGGAAAGTTCATACCAAACAATAATTTAATTTAAATGTAATGTTTTTTTTGCTTAGAGCTTACTACATAAATTTATATAATATATTCTAGTTATTTTTTTAACGTAAATATCAATATCTTTAATTTTTAAAAATTGCTCTTATCTCAAAACATATTTTAGCCTCCACACTAAGTTTATAAAGTAAACAAGTAGGTTTGTTACAGAATCTGTCACTTAAACCGATTTCAGACAATATTTGTGCTCAACAAAAAACGCACTATTTATTCACCTCAGAAAGAAATTCGCCAAACAGGGCATTTAGCTAATAATTTATTTCTAATTCAAACTTTTAAATGCCAAAATTAACTCTTTTCATTAATCTTCTTTCGCAAATTAATAATTACTCATTATAGTTTGCTAAATTTGTTTGAAATTCGAAGAATAATGATGCAATTTATTTTTTTAATAAATATCTTTTAGTCGCCACAATTTCCCATGTTCATTAACTTTCTTTCGAAAAAGAGAAGAATAAATAATTAGTAAAATTGATGCTTTAAAAATAAAAGCGAACTTTTGCATATTTTTTTATTCAAAGTTAGAATTCGCTGTGCATCTTTCCTCATATATATAATGAACCATCAAAAGAACTCTATTGTGATATTACAACAATCCAAAGTGAATCATATCACATAAATATATTTCAAGAGTTTTATTTTTTATTTTAAATAAAGTTTTTCGTACGTTTGACGAAATGGCAACAGTGAAAATATTGAATGAAAATGGAATTTGCATGTTATTTCAATGTAGATTAAATTTTTAGTTATTTAAATTTTAAATATACTTCTAATTTAAATGTTTTAATGAAATGAAAATTTTGATGTAAACTAGCCTGATTGTTTTCTTCAAAATGACGTATTCCACTTGTTTATGCGACTTGCGATTCGTTCTGTGAAAGTGGGTGACAGACGGACTGACCGATTATAATACCTTCCACTTTTTACGTTTTAAACGTAGTGTGGTAGCTAAAAGTGGAAACTTATATAAAGGCCATCTCCGTTTATCTGACAGACACCCACTTTCACAGTCCAAACGGAAAATTCTACTACAAAAAATGCTACAAACTGTCATACGTCATAAAAATTCAAAGCAAAGAATTTAGAGGTCATTAGAAATCTCAAAAAAAAATTCGAATTCAAAGTACTTTAATTATTAAAGAAACTACACAATTTAACACCCATTTAAAAATCATACGGCTATTTTTAATAGAATTAAATCACCATTGTCACTTAACAATCACACGAGAAACTTTATTTGTAATAAATAAATATTTAAAGGATTTTAATTTTCGCAATATTAAACAGTTAGAAAAACTAACGAAATTAAACGAATTAACAGAAATTAAACAAAATTGTGAGACAGAAATTTAAGGTGATTCACCAACAGAGAAAAGCTTTAGTTCTGTGAGGTGAAGGACCTTATTTCAAGGTTAAATTGTAATTGATTCAAACCCATTTAAGCAGAAACAAATGACTTCCTCCGCTCAAGAGTTGACAACCCTCGACCCCCACTCCCCACTTTAACCCCCCCTCCCCCCCAACTCAAATCAATTAACTCTTTTGAAACTCCGAAGCAACAAAAAAAAGGTCCACCCCACCTTCTTTGCGGGAAAAAATCCTATCTTCTGCCGCGCATCGGTCTCGTATGACGTATTAATTGGTAATTCATCTTATTTTATTTATCATCTTATTTTGGAAGGATTTTTTTTTTGACACCGGCATTTCATTTCGTCGTGTGCTTGCAGGCTTTGATATATTCTCCTTTTATAGAGTGCCCGTTGCCTCACTGTGCTTCTGCTTCGAGAGTTTGACCAAGAATGAAAATAATAAATGAAAAAACAAATTGTTAATACTCGGTCCCTCTTCTTACCGGCTGGCCATCATCTCCTCATAGTTATTCTCGATCTCACTTATATGTATTAGACGCTCTGGCTGACTAGAGTCTTCAAATAAGAGCTGTTAGATTTAGAGAATGTGGATTGTATTCAAATTTTGTAACAGGGCAATCACAGCAAATCGTCAATGTGAAGGGGGGGGGGGGGGGGGGATCCAAAAACAAATTCTCCATTTATGCATAAATATTAATATATACAACAGTTATAAACTTAAAATTTAAATAGATTTCGGAAATAAAATTAGAATCGAGTGAAATAAATAAATAAATAGATAGATAGATATATAGATAGATAGATAGATAGATAGATAGATAGATAGATAGATAGATAGATAGATAGATAGATAGATAGATAGATAGATAGATAGATAGATAGATAGATAGATAGATAGATAGATAGATAGATAGATAGATAGATAGATAGATAGATAGATAGATAGATAGATAGATAGATAGATAGATAGATAGATAGATAGATAGATAGATAGATAGATAGATAGATAGATAGATAGATAGATAGATAGATAGATAGATAGATAGATAGATAGATAGATAGATAGATAGATAGATAGATAGATAGATAGATAGATAGATAAATAAATAAATAAATAAAACCGAGACGCGTGTTTAGCGAATTTACTGTTTGGGTTTCTATGAAAATCTAAAAAATAAAAGTTAAATATAAAAACCATTTTATGATCACTTAATTTAATCATAATATTTATAAACCAGTAAGCACTAGTTATTTAAATTGTTGCTGACAAAAAGTGTTTTTAGATTTAAGAACTTTAAAAGATGATGTTTTTGATTAAAAAAAATTATAGAATGAAAAAAAATCTAAAAAACTGCTAGATAATGAGTGCGAAATGTATATATTTGTGGGAAAATACTGAACTTTGGTTACCTAATTTTTAAGCCCATTCGTCATAAAAATAATAATAAACTTCGCTTTAGTGCTTTGAGATGTAAGCGCTCTTTATTTCAAAATGAACACGCATAAACATTTATATTAATTGTAATGTATTTTAAATTATTGTGCTACATTTTTCTTTAATAAACGAACAACACGATTAAATTTCAGTAATAAAAAACATATTTTTAAACATTTGCTTTTTAATGAGTTGTCATAAAATCGTTGCTAAAAAGTAAAAGTTGAAACTCCTTAAAGCTCTCCTTAATGATTCGGAAAAACACACGAAATTTTAATTAAATTAATTAAAATCTTCATTCATAATAAAAATACTAAAAAACTATTGAGTTCAGTACATAATTATAACATTATGTGTGTTTTAACCAAATGAGATCCCATAAAAATCTTCACATAAATTCTTCGTACAAACATATTTTCCAACAAATATATGAAGTAGAATAACATCTACTTCACTGGAGAGCATACTTATTATTTAGTTAACAACAGAAATGAAGATCGTTTGGATGTCCACGATCTTTTATTATAAGGAAATCATTTAAAGTATTTAACGGGACGGAGTCCGGAGCCTTAGCTCGGCCCGCCAAAAAGAGCACACAACTTACATCTCGATGGTTGTGAGAAGAGTGGATCAGAAGTCAAAACAAATTCTGCTGCGTCTGCATTTTCTCTGGGAAAGGAATGTATTGACGCCTATTAAAACATGGGAACTGTTTGATGGATCGGCAAGACATTAACTGAGAGTTATTAATACCGCAGTTACACTGCCCTGGGCAGCGCCTTCAGCGATGCCATGGGCAGCGACCAAGGCACCGCTCAAGGCAGTGTAAACGCGGAAATCCAATGTACGGCTCTGGACGATGCCCTGAGCAAGCTTCCCAATCCGATTGGGAATCTTGCGGTGACTTCAAAGGAAAGGGTTACCATAGGTAAAGAGCAGCCATCTTGGCGGGTTTTCTCTTTTTTAAGCGATCCTACATGGTGAAAAATTATATAAAAACTTCAGATTGAATTTTATGAGTTTTTCTCAGAGGTTTTACTTAATATATTTTGATTTAAAACAGGACGCATTTATTTTATTTTGAAAGTAAAATTCAAATATATATATGAATGAAATTCAAAATGTAACACTGTAAAATATGTTGATAATAAAATGCTTCTATGTTAATAAAAGTATTCGTTCTCTTATAATCTCACCCGTAATCAATAAATTTAATTTTTAAACCAGATTTTGCATTAAAATACTAAAACCTGGTTGGAGTGGATAGCTTAATCAGTTATTTTTAATACTAATAATTTTGAAATTTTTGGCAGACAATACTATAAACACTTTTTTGCTTGACTTATTTTATTCAGTACTACTCCGACATTAAAAGTTAAAAATATAATTACGGAAAAGAATAGTCCCCGAAAACAAAAAACAATCAAGAAAAAACACTCTCCTACACACTTTAAAAAAAAAAAATCCCGGTAAAATAATGGGCAGGAACCGGCAGCAGAGATCCCAGTCATATCCCGTAAAGAAACAGTCATGTCCCGTTAAAAAACAGTTACGCCCATTAAAAACATTACAAACAGTTAAAAACTAAAAATACGGAGATTTCCCTAAATTTCTAACAGTCTATCCGGCCGTTTATTTATTGGGTCAGACTGTTTTCTACCAAATACGGCTGTTGCACTTAAAAATTAAAGGGACTGTAAATTTACAGATGTTTTTTTGCAATGTATGGTATAAGTAATTTATTCCAGTAACAGTACCTCTAGATAATTATCTATGCTTTTTAAATGTAAAGCGCAAGCAGCAATCAAAATTTTTTCATTCATAATCTCCGTTGGTTTTCAAACAATGAATAAAATCCACGCGATATAGAATCACTCGCCAATTTCACCGAAAAAAACCTTCTGGAAATCCTTGGCAAATCCAAGGTCAAATCCAAACCGCGGCTATGGACGTCGCTCAAAGCAGCGCTCAGGACAGTGTAACTGCGGTAAAGGAAGAACTGAATATTAGAATATTATAGAGATTTTTGTGGTTAATATTATAACTTTATAGAGATTTGTTTACTTTTCTTGTCAGATTAAATATCATAATTTATTCGTAGGGTTTTAGTATTACTCTTTTAACTAGAGTCATACATTAAAATATGATTCCATGATTTGCTTTTTATAGCTACGGTGACAGACAATACAAAACATCCATTAGTGTTTTTTTTTAAACACATATCTGGATTGATAATTGTCTAGCGCTTCAAAGTTTGATATTTAAAAAAAAATTCAATAATTCGAGGTTTTGTCCACTACTCTTGATAATAATTGGATTTTGATGGGAAATAGTCTGAAGAGTTTAAAATTTTTAATACATATCTCAGATTCACAATGTTTAAATGTATATAAACTTTTTCATTTGAGAATAGATTTAGGAAAGAGAAAAAAGATAAATTTAATATATTTCTTAATAACATATATTAAATTCTATTTTGGTATTAAAAGAGGTTTTTTCTATCACTTTAACAAATTGAAAATGTTTTCGGTCAGATTAAGAGCATAAACACTTATCGCTCCAGAAGTATAAATACATATGGACCTTTGTAAAACTCACTTCACAAATAAATTTTACAATTTTTCTTAACACAAATTTTCTACTGTAAAATAGAATGTTTAAGCTTTCCAAACACATCGATAACGGATAATGTTAACGGATCTTTTAAAAGATGACATTTTGAATTTCGAATGCTTTTTTAAATAAAACTGTAATAAAATTTATATTTTAAATAAAACTGTAATATAATTTATATTTTAAATAAAACTGTAATAAAATTTATATTTTAAATAAAACTGTAATAAAATTTATATTTTAAATAAAAATGTTTTCGATCTAATTGCCCGGAATATCTTCATAAATGCCGAAATACGTGGAGTAAAAGCTAAAAGTTAAAGTTATTTCTTTCTTGTTTTATGTTCGAAAAATGAATTTGAATCGCCAATTATAGCTTTGATATCGTTTCTGAATTTTTAGAAGTTACAGATTAACAAAATCTAGTTCTGCGATTTGAACTTAGCTAGATTACAAAAAAAAACTCATTACTAAATTTAATGTAATAAACTCATTTCACTCTCCTGGAAACTTAAGAATATTTTGCCAACACAGAAATATTTTTTTTGCAGACATTTTGTCCGCAGGAAGGCACAACAAAAATTTACCCGTTTTACATGCGTAAAATATTAAGCTAATTTGCAAAAAAAACTGCAAATGTTTACATTAAAAATTAAATGTTTTTCCGCGAAAAATTCCAACAATTTTTAGCTGGGATACAATTACTACAAGTGTAAAATATCAAAACTAATTTCAAAAATAAAGAGCAATTTTAAGATAAAGATTCACTTTAAAAAAACCAGTATTTTTTGGGTTAACGCACGCATTATTTTTTAAAAATAACTTCAAATAAACTTTAGATTAGTTTTTAAAAAAAATAGCTGAAATACTTTAAGCCAAGACGAAACTACGAAACATTTACAAAATCTACAGTATTTTTGCAGTTAATTAGCTTATATAATTTTTAATAGATCACTTCAAATCACCTTTAGATAATTTAAAGTATTTAAAATCAAGATGGCCCTTCAGAAATCTACAGTATTTTTGCAGTTAACAGCCCACAGTAACCTTTGAAATAAATCACTTCAAATTTACTTTAGATTTTATTGCAAAATAACTGAAGTTTTTTTACAGTCGACATTCTTCTACAGAAAATCTGCAGTTGACTGTAGAAATACTTCAAAATCACTTTGCTTTTGTAGAAAAACTACAGTTTGTTTTTAGCTGGGCACTGGTATGATACTGCAGAACCATTGAAGTTATTGGTTTGGAATTTCCCTTGAGCAGCAACCCACTTGTCGACATTGTTGCAGAAAACGATTTTGGTCCCTGCAGGCTTTATATGTAACTCTATGCTATAAAGAATTATGCACATGTTGTATAAACTCTCTGCAGAAAGTTTTTTTAGACAAAATACTTTGCTTGAAATATTGTCCTTATTTTCTCAGAAAGTTTAGATAATTTTTTGCATAAAATTGCACATTAAGTGCTATTGAAATGTGAGTTTAAAGATAAAACAGTATTTTAAGTGTACTTTAAAGTATAGGTTAAAAAAATAAACTCTAAAGAAAGGTAATAAAAAGTATAAGATTAAATAAAGGTATTTTTCAGCATAAAATTTTAAGCGCAAATTGCTGTTTTCATGTAGAACTGAAACGGCTAATTCTTTGTTCTTTTAGGATGAATCCTTCAGAAAAATGGCAGTTTTCTTTAAGAATAAAAAAAAATCACCTAAAAAAAGTTTTACAAACATGCAGTTCTCCAGCTGAAACTCAGTTGCTGAATTTCTCAGTACAATACCTTTAAAAAAACATTTTCCCTGCATAAAACCTTCATCTCTCTTCAAAAGCATTGTTTTTTTTTGCTGAAATTTAGTTGCTGAAATTTCATCATAATACCTGTAAAAGTACTGCAGGTTTTATGCTGAAAACATATTTCTGCATGAAAGCTTTATCTCTCATCCAAAACATGCAGTTTTCCTGCTGAAATTTATTTGCTGAATTTTTCAGCACCGTACCCATATAAATACTGCAGGTTAAATTCTGAAAACATTTCTCTTCATAAAACCTTCATTTCTCTTCAAAAAACCTGCATTTCTGCACTTTCCATGCAGGTTTTTTGCTGATTTTTTTTTAGCTGGGACACGTTAATCCATTTTAAAATTACTTTGAAATAATGTTCTTGATGTTGGGCAACTTTAACTATATGTCATCCATTAAAAGCTATATTCATGTTTAGAGTAAATAAGGTAACCATTTAAATTAAAAAATATTTTTGTTGCATACAATCAAAATGATACAATTTCTCAAAATTTAATACATCGTCCTCAATGCTAAGCTTGTTTCCCTTCTTGAGTGGCAACAGTTTCATAGGAAAGAAAATATGGTATCGATTGGCGCATTGTGACCACGTGACATCTTAATAATGTAATGAGCGGCGCTTTCACCGCCACACTACCAATCAACGAAATCACCATTGAAATCCAGGAATAAAAGCAAGAATGATGCGGCGTCACTTGAAATATGCGAGTGGTTAATAATTTGTGTAAAATTAGACATTGCGTTTTGCCACCTAGTTTTACCTATGTACCTAGTTTTACCTATGGAAGGATAAAAGCCTAAGTGAAATGTACGACCAGCCAACCGAATCATGAAGGAACCAAGTTTAACAGCATGAGAGTCAATCATGCTAACCACTACGTCACCGTAGTTAGTATGTAATTATAGTGGCTACCACCACTGTCAAATAGGGTATATGTATAATTAAAGGGTCTAGTTGCAAAACCAACATTCTTCAAAAAAATAACTAAGATATAGGGTCCATTCCGTCCTTTGGTGACTTTTGTTGGACAATTTGCATGTTTTTAGAAGTGTTATAAGAACTATTGGGTCTTATAGAACACCATGTTTCTGGTTTCAAATATCCCAGTAAAATTCCAAAAAAATGTATCTGGAATTTAATAAAAATTAAATAAACGCGTGTGTACAACCGAACCGCCATTGGCCGATTGCTTTTGACGTCATTTGTTAGGAGCCAAATAATTTTCCAATTCATGAGCGTTTGTTTATTATTGAATTTCCTATTTCCTTATCTGATTTTCAATATCATATTATTTTTAACAAAAATTTAATTTAGGATTTTCAGAAGGAGGCATTAGATGTTTAAAAAAATGTAAATGGCAATAATCTGATGTTTTCAGAAATTCTGATAAAAATACGTAGAAATAGTGAAAAAATACTTTATTTTGAATTATTTCTATCTGTTTTCCAATAAACATCATAATTGATTTGGATTCAAATGTGTCTTCATATTGAAAATAAGACATATTTATATATGAACTTCCTTACTTTACTTATGTTGTGTTTGTGTTGATAAAAACATATAAGTACTCAATTCTTTGGAAATAATGGTCATATTAGTTTGAATTAGCATTATTTTAGTACAGCTGGGGAAAAAAAAAACGATTCACCCTTCGTTTTTCGGCTGCTATTGATCAGGGAATTTTGTGAAAGGTGTCATTTTTCAGGAAATAGCGTAAGGAATTCAGAACTAGCAACCAAAATTGTATAAGGGGTCGTCTACATATTAAAATGAGTACCAACTTTGAAAATTCCAATGGCAACACCCAATTTTTTTATATAAAAATGTTTATCATCTTCAAAATACCCCAGATCCAAAAAAAAAATGTATTAATTTGCATTATTTGTTGAGAAATAAGCATTCGAAGTGGAAGGCCCATAATGTTAAAAAAGTTTCACAAACTTTTATTTATACCTCCACAAATAAAATGAATTAAATCAACATTTTTTTTTCATTATATACTTCTTAATCTTCCAAAAACAAATCACACAAGTTTTTTCATCAATTTTTAATTTTTATTATTTTTTTTATTTAAATTTAAATAAGAAAAAATAAATTATGAATAGCAACCCAAATTTTTTTTTACATAAATCGACAAAGTAGATCAAGTAGAACCAAAAATCCCGAATTTTTTAATTCAACAACAATTATTTGCCGAGTTATTGTAAAAATACTGAAAAAAACGAATTTTAGGGACCGTGTAAAAAATTACTTAGCAAATTGGATCCTAATTTGCATTATCGTTTGGTGGTTGAAAAGCGTTTTTGGTAAATGTTTATTCAAATTATTGATGTCTGTCAAATGTCTAAAAATCTTTTCTTGTTTCAAGTGCATACAATGTATTTTGTTTGTATAACTAACATTAAATTATATCGATTACTATGTTTTTGAATGTATGTTATTTCCAATATTATTTATAATTATTTTATTATAAAATTTCCAATAATATGTTATTTCCTCGATTTTTTTTTAATTATTAGAGATTACTTATTTATTTGGTTATTTAGTCAGTCAGTTATTTAGTCAGTTAGTCAGTCCGTTAGTTAGTCAGTCAGTTAGTCAGTCAGTCGGTTAGTTAGTTAGTCAGTCGGTTATTAGTCGGTCAGTTAATTAGTCAGTCCGTAAGTTAGTCAGTCAGCAAGTTAGTCAGTCAGCAAGTTAGTCAGTCAGCAAGTTAGTCAGTCAGCAAGTTAGTCAGTCAGTAAGTTAGTCAGTCAGTTAGTCAGTCAGTTAGTCAGTCAGTCCGTTAGTCAGTCAGTCAGTTAGTCCGTTAGTTAGCCAGTCAGTCAATTAGTTAGTCAGTGAGTCAGTCAGTGAGTCAGTCAGTGAGTCAGTCAGTTAGTCCGTTAGTTAGTCCGTTAGTTAGCCAGTCAGTCAATTAGTTAGTCAGTGAGTCAGTCAGTTCACTGACTAACTAATTGACAGTCAGTTAGACTAATTTAGTCAGTCTGGACTAACTAAAGGAGTGACTAACTAACGGAGTGATTAATTGACTGACTGACTAACTAACTGACTGACTGACTTACTAACTAACGGACTGACTAACGGACTAACTAACGGACTGACTGACTGACTAACTAACTGACTGATTAACTAACTGACTAATTAACTAACTGATTAACTAACTGATTAACTAACTGATTAACTAACTGACTGATTACCTGACTGACTAACTAACTGACAGACTGACTAACTTACTGACTGACTGACTAACTAACTGACTGGCTAACTAACTAACTGACTAACTAACTGATTAAATAACTGACTAAATAACTAAATAAATAAATAATTTCTAATATTTAAAAAAAATCGAGAAATGGACAAAAATCTATTTTCGGGATTTAGACCCATTCGGGATTTTGACTCATTCGGAATTTCGGCTTGTCGGAATTTTGGTTTGTCGGGATTTCGGCTGTCGGGATATGTCCCAGACCCAATGTGCCGAATTTTAAACCAACCTTTTGTAGCAATATGAATGAAACAAAAATTTGCATAAAATGTAAAACCTAAATGTAATAATTATGTTTGTCTATCGGATTGTAACTAATCGCATTTGAAAATATGTTCGTTATAAATAATCGTATGTGTGACTTAATTTAAAATTAAAACTTTTTCTCGTCTACCCTTTATTTTATTTCTGAATTTTAAAAAAAAGGTAAAAACATAAAAAAATTCACAATATTAGTGAAGAAGGTTTAATTCTAGCATCTTTTGGCGAGATTATGGTAACCCTTTTGCTAGCTTGTCGTTTCGAAAAAACACCCTAAATATTACCTTTATCAATTTGGAGATTTCCCCCCAAACGAATTGAAAATTAATGCTTTAATATCTCAGCAAATAATGCAAAATGAATAATTCTTTTTTATACCTGGGGTATTTTGAAGTTGCTGAACATTTTTATGTAAAAAAATTGGGTGTTTCCATTGGAATTTTCAAAGTTGCTACTCATTTTAATATGTAGACGACCCCTTATACAATTTTGGTTGCCAGTTCTGAATTCCTTACGCTATTTCCTGAAAAATGACACCTTTCACAAAATTCCTTGACCAATAGCAGCCGAAATATGAAGGGTGGATCGTTTTTTTCCCCCAGTTGTACATATAATTTATGTGTGTCACTTCACAATAAAATAATCGGTTTTCAACATTTTTAAATTTAAAAAAAGGTTTGGGAGGATCATTATTATTATACATATGCTGCAATTTTTTACATAAGTATTAATATTTAGATTTATTAAGATATTAAATTACATATGCATTATTGTGAGTGAAATGTAATTGACTAACAAAAAGTACCCTTTATTACAATGAATTACCTTTATTACAAAATGAATTATATACTGTTATTTTAAATGTATATGCACATTGATATATTTTATAACTTATTCTAAATACGTTTGAATTGACCCTCTCCGTGCCAGTTGAGACCCGAAAGGGGTTTCTATGAATAAGAACTGCCTTCGGCAGCCCCATTGAAATTTTGTGAGAGTCCGTTCTCGTTTTTTGAGATAAAAATAGTTCATTGCTCTGAGGACACCGTTGATATTTAAAGCTTGTGGATTTTAGTAACGAGATGGCTATCACGCCTCATTCAATTTGGCCCAGTTTTTAAAAAAAAAATGTCTCTTAACATCTCTAAGATATAAGAATTGGGTATTGATATTGTAAATGTTAAAATTAGTAAAAATTTTTATATGAAGACAGTCTCGTATACAAATTATGTGTCATGCAAATTAACTTAGAATGTTATTTATAAACAAAGTCTAAAAGTCTAAAAAAAAATGTATGTAGGTATAATATTTTTTAAATCAATAAAAGTAGCCGGACACGTGATATTCAATCAAAAATGGCTTCCACTTCCTTCCCTCAATTCTTAATGCATCGAAATACTTCTCTTGGCATAGCTTTTTATCTAATGCAACACATTTGACATTATCAAACAAATCATAATCTCTCGCTGCCAAAAAGTCTGTTTACTTTTTAGAAAATTAGTAATTCTAGTTTATAAATTACCATGTGAAGAAGGCGATTATATATTATTTTCTTCAATACAAATAAATATACAAAATTTACATTTAAAAAGAAGAAAACGGGGAAAACTAGCCCCGGTCTCCCCTACTCTTTGTTGTTTACAAAATGTATTTACACTTCGTACAACAATTGAGTATAATTTCTTGCTTTAATAATATATTAAGATAGACTTTTATAATAGATTGAGCTAACAACGATTTATAATTATTTGAAACAAGTAGGGGGGTTTGTAACAGAATCTGTCATTTGACCCGCTTCCACTCAACATTTGTATTCAACTGGAAAAAAGGCGTCAAACACTGTATTAATTCTATATTGAACATTTACACGATAAATTTGGCTAGATCCATTTATTTTTTTTCGAAAATTCAATAATTATTCTTTATCGTTTGCTAAATTAATTTATACTCAAAGATAAATATATAATATTCCTCGCTTTTAAATAGAAGCGAAACATTTCATATTGGGGCCCGGATGGTCGAGTGGTTTGGACCATTACGCTAGCAGTCTGCGTGTTGTAACGGGTGCGGGTTCGATTCCCGCCTTCGCCCTGGGTGTACTTTCCTTTCTCTGTGACAGTACAAATTCTTTATGTGTCTGTCTTACTTGATGAAGGCTTATATAAGTGGGTCTCTAATCAAGCACACAAGCCGGGATATATATGTACCTACCCCTACCCTCCCCCCCCCCTCCCCATTTCATTTTAACATACAATCTGTAGGGTTGAAGTAGTCGCTGGTTCAAATATGGTTGTTAACGAATAATAGACTACGCTGAATAGATACACACCAAGCTTGTGGACTGTAATTTCTTTAATTGACAACAAATAACTTCTTATACATCTTGAATAAAACAACTAGTTGAAAATGGTAAAAACACTTTAAAATAGGAACAGCTAATCACAACATATAAATCTTCGAAAACAATCTACAGCTTCTTTTGAATAGGAGATTAGCACTACACCTGAATTTCATGGAACAGACTGAACACTACAGGTGAAGCTTATCAAAATCTGCAACGCCCCTTCTTCCTATGACATCAGCAAACATGGAATCGCTGCTGGTGCCATCTAGCAAGGAACCTAAAAATAAACTACTAATACGAAAACCAACACAATCAAAGAATTTCTTTCTGAAATATATTTGCATGTATGGATTTCAAACTGATTGTCGCAAAAATATATTTCTTTGAATTTATTATTTGAAAGAAATAAAGTTTCTCGAGAGATTGTTGTGAATGGCAATAGTGATTTAATAGAAATAAAATGGCTTCTTATGCTTTTTAAATGAGAATTAAATTTTGCAGTTTTTTTAATAATTGAAATACTTCGAATTCAAATTTTTTCTGAGATTTCAATGTCTTCGAATTTCGATGAGCTGAATTTTTTGACACATCACACTTGCCTGCAGCATTTGTAGTTTGGGATATGAAAGTGGGTGACAGATGGACGGACGGACTGAACGATTATAATACGTTTCACTTTTTACGTTATAAACGTAGACTGGAATCTAAAAATTAGAGATAATGGATTTAGAAAGTTGTTTCGATTTCCCGAAAACCGCAATTTGGAGTTATACTTTCTTATTCAAACAACCTATGAAATTGGGAGTTATAGTAAGTGAACACAGTTAGTCATAAAAAAAAAAGTACCGGTAAAATGCCATATTGTTTATTATTTTCTTGAATTACTCTTTACCGACGATATTTAGAATATAAAATATTCCACAAAAGCCACAACATTTTTTTTAAATAAAATTCCATTTTTATGCTCCCGCGTAAATGCCATACTTCTGATTTCCAAACAAATTAAATACAGAAATCGTTAATAATGTGTGGATTCGTTGTGTTTTAATCTACTATTTATCCTCCTTATTAACTATTAATTCAATGTTCGTTGTCTATATTTTATTCGATTTTAGTGTCTTGCCTCTGCTATGGAATTGGAATTTTTTTTTTCTGTATAGCAGTTTAATAAATAAATATAAATAAATTATTATTATTTTTATTTGAAAATCACTTTAATTTTAGTTATTGTTACATGCAAAATAAATGAAGCAATTTTTATTTGTAGAAAAAGAAAAAATAGAAAAATCGAGGAGATTTTTTTAAATACCGTGTAATATGTATGTTAAACTTCCTTTGGGGAAAGAGCTTGAGTAGCAATAAAATTTTTATAATACTAGTTTACGTTTGGTATTAAACCTTCATTGTGTGTCAGACTTTAATACAATTAATTAGAAAAAAAATTAATGCAATGAAGTTGATTCAGCTAATGTACTTCTCCTGTTTTCATTTTTGCTTTTCCTGCTATTGCACTGGATGTTTCAATTTTACTCTGAAAATGATCGTTCTTCTTCAGCTGTTTTCTATTTTAGAGCTCTTTACGTGCAACTTGTTTTTATTCGTGATATTTATTAGGCTTTATCGGATTTAATTCGATTAAATTTCAATTATTAAATAATTTCGGTAAAAGGAGGTTTGGGAACAACTGCACGGTCATGCCAAACTGTTACTACGTAATAGTATTCCATAGAAAAATTGGCTAATTGTTTGAAGCTTGCTCTTTTTAGTTATACCCGTTAAAAAAGCAACAATTTCCATAGATCATAATGCTAAATGAGAAAAAGTTAAGCTTAACTTTTCGTTTTCAAAAAATTATAACTTCCTTAATTCTTGAAATTTTGAAAAATTGAAAAATACAGGTCTAATAAATTTGTCTCTGGTACTTGGAAAAAAAATCAAGATTAAATTCAGTGACATGAAGATTCTGAGGCTGGAATTTAACGTGGAATGACTCTTTTGTGTGACTTTTTTTCCATAAAGAAATTTGATTGCTCCATTTGGGTTCGATATGCAATTGAGGTACGATGTTTTGGGACCTAAACACAATCATTTTAGTTGGACTTGGCATGTACTAATTTCCTAGTTGCAGAACGATATTGCTCTGAAATTAGAAAAATTGCTTAGGAATTGATTGTTTATTATTTAAAACTTGAGAATGCGCTTTATTAAAAAAAAAATGGGGAATTGATATAATAATTTCGAAAATTATTTACTTTGAGTTGAGAAATTGAATTTTACGAAAGTTACGTGATTTATACTACTGTATGATTTTGACGAGGCGTAATTAGCTGGGCGTAATTAGCTGTGTTGGCCGTAATTGGCCATAATTGGCTACGACTCATAATTTAGAACCCTGGTCAAGAGACGAGTTTCTTTTTTATGATTCCATTCTCTTTAGTTTTAATGTATTTTGTGCTAATGAAAAATTTTCTAATTCCACAGGTTATTCCACAGGTTATAACCGAACTATTGTATTAACAAAACACAACTTTTCTTGTCAGATTAAATATCATAATTTATTCGTAGGATTTTAGTATTACTCTTTTAACTAGAGTCATACATTAAAATAATATGAATAAAGGTACTACTGTAGAAAGCAAAAAGTCGTCGTTCTTGATTTTCCGAAAATTAAATGGTTTCATCTGAACGTGTAAAAAGCGTGACATATTTTGTTTGCGTAACTTTTAACCATCGGAATAAAAGGAAAAAAATTAAAAAAAATACTTATTTTTCCAAAAATAGTAATACTATTTACGTGGAAGTCTGTAAGTAGACATTATTAACAATGTTTTGAAGTATCCCAAGTTGCTACATTTGACCTGTTATCCGTAGATAGACTATACTTAAAAAAAACAACTTTATCTAATTATTGTGCCTTTATATGGCCCTGCCTTTTTTTGCCATGTGTTACATGTAAAATTTATACCTTAAAGCAGAATTAAGTCAGTCCATAATCTTATTAAATACTGGTTCTTTTTTTTTGGATCACGTCGCATGGCTGAAATCCATCGTTTTCGCTATACCGATTCTGTTGGTAAGTTAAAATATATCTTTTCTGGAGCAGTTGTAGTCGTATTACGACACTAGGGAACTAGCAGTTAGCAATATCCCATTATTAACTAATAAATATGAACTTACTGCATTAATAAAAACGAAAATCGAAAGTTTTGCGAAACGATTTGTGAAATATCCCGCCTATCGCTATAAGCGCGTTCTCATGCACTCGAATTGGGAGGAATATACCGGAATTTAAGAACAAAAATCCCATCTTTAGGGAAAATTGGGGGTTCGAAATCGTTCCCGCATTCTTCCTAGTCATTGTACCGTCATTTATCCGTGATGCATTGCGGTTTTGAGAATCAAAACAAAACAAACATGGCGGACAGGTGGAGAGAGGAGGGAATTAGGAAATTTAACGTGTTTAACCTCCCTCTATTTTTAATAGAAGGATAGTTTTAAGAATTTGCCGCGAAGCCATGGCGGCTTAAAAAATAAACAAACTCTACAACGTGACTGAAAGTAAACAGGATGTGACGTTAAACCATACGTCACTTCCGAAGTCCCGGTTTATTCTGGGTACTCATGTGAACGGGTGTTTTTGGTTTCAGGAATTGAGCCTGCTTAATACCGGTACTTAGTCCGTGCATGTGAACGCGCCTTATATGTAACTGAGGTGTTTTGGTCACGTGTTATGAACATATACGTCACAGTCGATTCCCCGCGGAACGTACTGATTTTCGCGCGCTTTTTAAAAGCCCTACTTTGAACTCAAATAAAAAAATAACTACGCATCGGAGATAAATAAATTTTCGGCACGCATTTTTTCTCACCTATTTACGTCGAATAAAAATATAAGAATAAAATGTGGGAATTATCCATTGTCTCCTTGAAGAAAAAGGAAACCGAAGATAAAGTAAAAGCTACCGAGTAGTAAACAAAACAACGTTTAACAATTTAGGAGTACATAGCGAAGCTACCTCCACCTCCGGTATGGCAGATAAATTAAAACATGTCAAAAGAAAAAAGAATGGCTGCATTAAAGCGAGTGGGGGAGAAATGGCGGGGAAAGCTACCGAGTAGTAAATCGTAACACCTGTATATAAATCCCTCCTAAACACCTGGCTATCTTCGATTCGCTGAAATACCAACAGGCCCAACTTCCGGTCATTACGTCATGCAAGCGTGACGTCATGAACCGAACACGCGTAACTGGAGGAAAATTTGAATAGAACGTCAAACTCGACGTTGATCGAAACGAAATTTAACAGTTATTAGAAGTCATGCTTCACACCCTTATTTTTAACTGCATTGTTGAGAACATTTGTTACTCATCAATAGCTTTAAAATTAAAATTAAAGATAGTTATGTAACTAAACGGAATTTCATGTTTGAATAATATTTGAATAATATTCGAAATAAAACGATAAAATCATTTTTGGTATATATTTTTTGGAACGATTTTTTTAATTATCTATTAATCATCTTTTAAAAAATTCATAGATCCTTTCTCTTTAAAATATATAATCCGTTAAACATTAATATTTATTATTATTATTATTATATATTATTATTATTATTATTATTATTATTATTATTATTATATTATTATTATTATTATTATTATTATTATTATTTATTATTATTATTATTATATTATTATTATTATTATTATTATTATTATTATATTAATTATTATTATTATTATTTTTTATTATTATTATTATTATTATTATTATTTTATTATTATTATTATTATTATTTTATTATTATTATTATTATTATTATTTTTTTATTATTATTATTATTATTTTATTATTATTATTATTATTATTATTATATTAATTATTATTATTATTATTTTTTTATTATTATTATTATTATTATTATTATATTATTATTTTATTATTTATTATTATTATTATTATTATTATTATTATTATATTATATTATTATTATTATTATTATTATTTTATTATTATTATATTATTATTATTATTTATTATTATTATTATTATTATTATTATTATTATTATTATTATTATTATTATTTTATTATTATTATTATATTATTATTATTATTATTATTATTATTAATTATTATATTATTATTATATATTATTATTATTATTATTATTATTATTATTATTATTATTATTATTATTATTATTATTATTATTATTATTATTATTATTATTATTATTATTATTATTATTATTTTTAATTATTTACCAGAATAACCATTTGTAGGATGTTTTCTTTAATCTCAATAATGATATATAAAAATTCGTAAGGTTCATAAATGAGGACATGCATTCGAAGCGAAAATAGCACAGAAAATATATTTGTAGAAGCTTTTCCAGTCTTATTTGTTGCAGAGGAAAACATATATTGAAGTACAACATTTTAAAAATGAAAATTACAATCATCACATTTGGCGAGGAGTTTTGCATTCTAAAAAAAAAATTACGTTCAATTTTTCGGGGCATCGGATTGTCGGAACGAGGGGCCTTTTTTTATAACTCCTGGTCTGCACGGGGATCGCATTGTATTCGCAATTACATCACGAGCAGGGGGCGTTCACCAATAGTACAACTTTCGGCTCCGATTTGGCTTTGCAAGCACCTTTCGGTTGAATTCTTATCGTCAACGCTTTCGTAGGACAAAAGCAAACACAAACCCTTATCAGCAGAAGGGGATCTCTTCGCCAAGCACAAACATACTTTTTCACCAAGTTGGTCATTTTTGCGGTTTCGGCTGATTTTCATTCGGCTGAGTGGACTGCCACGAAAGTTGGCGTAGGATAAATTTGTGCATATGTATTTCAGGATCTACTTGTTTCTAAATGTCCCTTATTACAATTGTATGAGTGTTATATATATTATCTAAATGTATCTTATTGTAATTCTATAAGTATTATATATTTTTTTCAGCAGTGGATCTGATATTTTAAATTTATCCTAGGTCTCGTGGCATATACTCGCAAGTAAATGTGTTTTTTAGGGACTACTTTAATTTAGTTGGACTCAAGATATTTTTAGTGTTTTAGACTTTAGAACTCTGAACTGCTGTAAGAGAAAAGCGTCAGTCCTCGGTCTTGCAGAGACTGTTGATGGAAGATGTTCATACGACATTGAAGATGAAGCGTAAAATGCTTATATTGTAACCAATTTTACTTATTCTGCAAATAATATGAATATGTGCTCTAATTTGAATTATTGGTAATTTTTTTTTCATGTGTTCTAATTTGAATTATTGGTAATTGTGTTCAAATGTGCTCTATTTTGAATTATTAGTATTTTCATCTCATTCATTGTGTTAAAAAACACAATTTCGTGTGCACTCCAGTCTCGCTGAGGACAGCGAAAAGTCAGGCCGGCCGAGTTGTAGGAACGGCATACCGGCCACACGTGACGTCACTGCATTGACGTCACTGCATTGACGCCACGGCGTTACCGGGGATCGCGTGATGTTCGCCTGACCCCAGGTACTCATCACCTGATTGGCTGAGCGCAGGTGACGCTGGCCAGGGGATGTTGTCAGGCGTTTTGTTGCAGATGAAAGAAAAATTTGTAAGGTGGAGGCTGTTGTATCGAAGGGCTCTTCGGAGGTTAAAATCAAACTATGTCAAATTTAATGTGTTCATTTTTAATGTTTTAATTAATTAAATAAAATTATACTTTTCTACTTATAAAATAGTCATACATTTTCCAAGCCTCACCTTGCATTTATATTTCAAAAATTCATTCAGTTTTTTATTTAAAAAGGATACAAGCTATACATTGCCATGTGCAAATAAGATCCTGTTCTGAACAACCTTTTTTATATTAAACAAATAACTTGAAAAACATCATATTTCTTTCAAATTAAAGATAAATCAACGTGATATCAAACGTGACTTAAAACAGATACCAAACAAGGGCGTACACACCATAGGGCAGAGGGGGGGGGGGGGGGCAGCTGCCTACCCATAGAAACGGCGAAGCTGGCCCAGGGACCCTCTTGTCCAATGGGTACCCCTGTATATATTAAAGTAGGTATAAAAAACTTGTGAAATTTATTTTATCAAATTCACTTTAAATTTGTGTAAAAATGCTTAAAGGGTTCTATAAATACAAAAAAAAAGTTCTGCAAGGCTCATTTGTTAAAAAATAATAAAACCTCCAGTGTTTAGTTCCCAAGCATGTTTGTTCTTCGTTTTATCGACCCTCTTAGAGTCGGATGGGTGTTCGGGTCAAAAATTTCGATTTTCTGTTTTTTCTTCTTTTTTTTATTCTGCTGATCTTAAGCTTTAATTTAAGACCAAGATTATCGATTTATGATTAGTGATTTTCTTTTTAACAGGATTTTTGAGAAACGCTTATTATCAGTTCTTACCTAAACCTTACTTTTCTTTTGCGTTTCCTGAAATATAAGGTTTTTCAACAGTTAGGAACATTTTTCTCAGGAGCAATACAAGATATCAACATATTTTATTTCTTCCCCTTACTTTGAGCTCAAATAAAATAATAACTACGCATCGGAGATAAATAAATTTTCGGCACGCATTTTGTCTCACCTATTTACGTCGAATAAAAATATAAGAATAAAATGTGGGAATTATCCATTGTCTCCTTGAAGAAAAAGGAAACCGAAGAAAAAGTAAAAGCTACCGAGTAGTAAACAAAACAACGTTTAACAATTTAGGAGTACATAGCGAAGCTACCTCCACCTCCGGTATGGCAGATAAATTAAAACATGTCAAAAGAAAAAAGAATGGCTGCATTAAAGCGAGTGGGGGAGAAATGGCGGGGAAAGCTACCGAGTAGTAAATCGTAACACCTGTATATAAATCCCTCCTAAACACCTGGCTATCTTCGATTCGCTGAAATACCAACAGGCCCAACTTCCGGTCATTACGTCATGCAAGCGTGACGTCATGAACCGAACACGCGTAACTGGAGGAAAATTTGAATAGAACGTCAAACTCGACGTTGATCGAAACGAAATTTAACAGTTATTAGAAGTCATGCTTCACACCCTTATTTTTAACTGCATTGTTGAGAACATTTGTTACTCATCAATAGTTTTAAAATTAAAATTAAAGATAGTTATGTAACTAAACGGAATTTCATGTTTGAATAATATTCGAAATAAAACGATAAAATCATTTTTGGTATATATTTTTTGGAACGATTTTTTTAATTATCTATTAATCATCTTTTAAAAAAATTCATAGATCCTTTCTCTTTAAAATATATAATCCGTTAAACATTATTATTATTATTATTATTATTTATTATTATTTATTATTATTATTATTATTATTATTATTATTATATTATTATTATTATTATTATTATTATTATTATTATTATTATTATTATTATTATTATTAATTATTATTATTATTATTATTATTATTATTATTATTATTATTATTATTATTATTATTATTATTATTATTATTATTATTATTATTATTATATTATTATTATTATTATTATTATTATTATTATTATTATTATTATTATTATTATTATTATTATTATTATTATTATTATTATTATTATTATTATTATTTATTATTATTATTATTATTATTATTATTATTATTATTATTATTATTATTATTATTATTATTATTATTATTATTATTATTATTATTATATTATATTATTATTATTATTATTTTATTATTATTATTATTATATTATTATTATTATTATTATTATTATTATTATTATTATTATTATTATTATTTATTATTATATTATTTATTATTATTATTTTATTTATTATTATTATTATTATTATTATATATTATTATTATTATTATTATTATTATTATTATTATTATTTTATTATTATTATTATTATTTATTATTATTATATTATTATTATTATTATTATTATTATTATTATTATTATTATTATTATTATTATTATTATATTATTATTATTATTATTATTATTATATAATTATTATTTATTATTATTATTATTATTATTATTATTATTTTTATTATTATTATTATTATTTACCAGAATAACCATTTGTAGGATGTTTTCTTTAATCTCAATAATGATATATAAAAATTCGTAAGGTTCATAAATGAGGACATGCATTCGAAGCGAAAATAGCACAGAAAATATATTTGTAGAAGCTTTTCCAGTCCTATTTGTTGCAGAGGAAAACATATATTGAAGTACAACATTTTAAAAATGAAAATTACAATCATCACATTTGGCGAGGAGTTTTGCATTCTAAAAAAAAGTTACGTTCAATTTTTCGGGGCTTTGGATTGTCGGAACGAGGGGCCTTTTTTTATAACTCCTGGTCTGCACGGGGATCGCATTGTATTCGCAATTACATCACGAGCAGGGGGCGTTCACCAATTGTACAACTTTCGGCTCCGATTTGGCTTTGCAAGCACCTTTCGGATGAATTCTTATCGTCAACGCTTTCGTAGGAGAAAAGCAAACACAAACCCTTATCAGCAGAAGGGGATCTCTTCGCCAAGCACAAACATACTTTTTCACCAAATTGGTCACTGTTTGCGGTTTCGGCTGATTTTTATTCGGCTGAGTGGACTGCCACGAAAGTTGGCGTAGGATAAATTTGTGCATATGTATTTCAGGATCTACTTGTTTCTAAATCTGCAATATTCGATCTGCAATAGAGCATGAATGATATTAAGTATGGCAGTTTAATGTTTATTTTATTTTGCAAAAATTCATTTGCACTAGTTTTGATATTTAAAGTTGATGGCAGGGATTGGAGTAACGCGTTACTTGTAACGCTGTTACTTGTAACAGTTACTTTTTTGGGGTAACGCCGAGTAACGCCGTTACATTTTTCAGAAAGTAACTGTAACTGTAACTTAGTTACTTTTAGCGGTAACGAAGTAACGAAAAATGTCGTTACTTTTCCGTTATTTCACGAAGGCTGTCTGATGCCAATTTTGAAATTCCACTCTTAAGAATGAAACATTTCGCATTCCCGAAATACGATAGCTTTTCTTAGGAGGGAAAAAGTAAAGAATATAATAGAATTGTCCCCTTTGGCTGCTAAAGGCGTGACGGCGGCTTTCAGACAGAATTGTAACAGTACGAATGTTTTTCCTTGTCTGTTTACCTTTCTAAGTATCACATTATAAGCCCCGCACAATTACAGGCATCTACGGAAAAGAAGGGTTTTCAAATAAATCATGCTAACTGCCAAGCAAGTTGGATCCCTCAGTCCAAACCCCTTTGTGTCCCCCTGCCTGAATGCGTTCTACAACAATGACCAAGTCCTTCCCCTCGAAGAGGGATGGGGAGGGAGGAGACAGAGATTTCACATTCATTCTTGAGAGATACCCCTATTTCCGTCAGTACCTACCGGAGTGTTTACAGATGGATTCGTATCAGGGTAAAGGATTAAAATTAAATATAATTTTTTTTATTAATTATAATTTCAGTGTTTTTTTTTGAGCTTATATTTCGTTTATCGTGGTTATCTTTGAAAACTGGTAAGATGGCTAAATTTCAATTTTTCTTATAACTTGAAATTTCGAAAAGTAACTGTGATTCGTTACTTTTTTTAAAAGTAACTGTAACGCGTTACTTTTCAAATTAAGTAACTGTAACTATAACAGAGTTACTTTTTTAAATGAGTAACTGTAACTGTAACAGAGTTACTTTTTAAAAGTAACTTTCCAATCCCTGGTTGATGGAATAAAAAAAACCTCGAAAAGTAACAAAACATGACAACAAAACCTTTTAAACTAGCTAGTAGCTAATCCCTTTCGGAGAAACTAAACGGGTTCGTCGCCAATTCAACACTCCTATTGGTCAAACCACTTTAACCACTAACCACGCCCTCACCTGAGTTACTTAACATACCACCATCGGAAGCGACTTCCGACATCGGGGAAAAATGCGCTGGTGGTGATACCTAAACCGGTTGTCGGAACTGACGGTCGGAATGGAAACTTATCGCCAGTGAAAACTTCTCGCTGCGGTAACTTTCCGACCAGTAAATGGTAGGTCTCCAGTCTCGCTGAGGACAGCGAAAAGTCAGGACGGCCGAGTTGTAGGAACGGCATACCGGCCATACGTGACGTCACTGCATTGACGTCACGGCGCTACCGGGGATCGCGTGATGTTCGTCTGACCCCAGGTACTCATCACCTGATTGGCTGAGCGCAGGTGACGCTGGCCAGGGGATGTTGTCAGGCGTTTTGTTGCAGATGAAAGAAAATTTTGTAAGGTGGAGGCTGTTGTATCGAAGGGATCTTCGGAGGTTAAAATCAAACTATGTCAAATGTAATGTGTTCATTTTTAATGTTTTAATTAATTACATAAAATTATACTTTTCTACTTATAAAATAGTCATACATTTTCCAAGCCTCACCTTACATTTATATTTAAAAAATTCATTCAGTTTTTTATTTAAAAAGGATACAAGCTATACATAGCCATGTGCAAATAAGATCCTGTTCTGAACAACCTTTTTTAAATTAAAAAAATAACTTGAAAAACATCATATTTCTTTCAAATTAAAGATAAATCAACGTGATATCAAACGTGACTTAAAACAGATACCAAACAAGGGCGTACACACCATAGGGCAGAGGGGGGCAGCTGCCTCCCCATAGAAACGGCTAAGCTGGCCCAGGGACCCTCTTGTCCAATGGGTACCCCTGTATATATTAAAGTATGTATAAAAAACTTGTCAAATTTATTTTATCAAATTCACTTTAAATTTGTGTAAAAATGCTTAAAGGGTTCTATAAATACAAAAAAAAAGTTCTGCAAGGCTCATTTGTAAAAAAATAATAAAACCTCCAGTGTTTAGTTCCCAAGCATGTTTGTTCTTCGTTTTATCGACCCACTTAGAGTCGGATGGGTGTTCGGATCAAAAATTTCGATTTTCTGTTTTTTCTTTTTTTTTATTCTGCTGATCTTTAGCTTTAATTTAAGACCAAGATTATCGATTTATGATTAGTGATTTTCTTTTTAACAGGATTTTTGAGAAACGCTTATTATCAGTTCTTACCTAAACCTTACTTTTCTTTTGCGTTTCCTGAAATATAAGGTTTTTCAACAGTTAGGAACATTTTTCTCTGGAGCAATACAAGATATCAACATATTTTGTTTTGTTATTTCTTCTCCAATAATAGCTCTTTGATTTAAACTGAGGAATTTTAAATATCTCTGCTCAAAAAAATATATAACTATAAAGCTGATTTTTTTGTGTTTTTCAATACATATTTTTCAAAATATCACTGTAAAAGTATTTTTTATATTTTGAAATATCGTCAGTTTAAATCAAAGAGCTATATGTAAGGAACAAAATATAAAAAAGTTTATACTGATATCTCATATAGTTCCTGAGAAAAATATTCCTAAAGTTAGGTAAATTTGCATGGACGAGATAGAACTATCCGACTCTCCTTAAGGGATGAAAGGATGAGTCAACCTCGCCCAATCCGGGATTTTGAACTTTTAGTCTTGCGCAAAAAGCGGCTACTAACTGAAATTTGAGTTTTCTGCAATCCGGTTTTCCTGATTGAAGAATTACTGTAGCTCCATCCGGTGTCCCTCTTCACCACTTTAGCTATGAGGACAGTGAATGTACCAAAACCCAGGGACAAAGTTAAGAGATGAGAAATACATATTATAAATATTAAAAGCCAAAATTTTATGGAAGGAATATATTAAGGTATGGTATTAGTTCAATTTAAAATTAAATTAATGTAATTTTTAACTAAAAATGTGTTAGTTTAAGCACTAAACTAAAAATTTGACATTCCGGGCAGGGGAAGCTAAGGAATTTTCAGCAATGTTTTGGGTCCTAAAATTTTTTTTGTAGTTTCTTGATTTTAAAATACCGTTTGATAATTATGTGATGACCATTTTGTTAGTATAATAAAAAAAAAAATTAAAACGAAATATGTATTAATTTTTTCATACATTATGCCCAAGGGACATAAAAGTAAAATTTTTAAATATTTTATTTGAAATTTGCTTATGTTGTTCTGTGAGCTTGTCTGGCAAATTTTCAAACCACTTAAGGGATTCATCGATGTTGAGCTCTGATATTTCACCTATATGTTTTTCAGAATTACCCATATATTTAAAAAAAAAAACTACAACGAAAACACAAGTTCATTTTCGTTTATATATGATAGCTTATTCTTATATTGCATTATATTATTCTTTTATTTTTTACATACAGCATTTTTAGATGAAAAATTACATATTTTATTAAGTTTCTGTACTAAATTGTTTAATCCTCTGAGGGATACAGACGAATAAAGCCGTCACCTGAGAGTTTTCCAGCAACACCCAGTTTTTTAAAAAAAATTAACTAAATTTTAACATTTAATGTATGGAGGAGCCCTTTATTTTCGTCTGCTATAAAAATAAAGTTTTATAAAATTAAAAAAAAATATGTTAAACATTTAAACCGATGCAGTGAAAACAAGTCCACACTTCATCCAATTTGCTTATCGATCGGAGGGGGGATCAGAAGCATTCCAGTGGGGATGACGTGAAGCATGGCTGTCACATTTTCCGGGCTACTGCGCATATCAAAGTGTAAAGCGTTGAAAAGTTTATTTAAAATAATTTGCATTGAAAATATTATATTTATAGTTTACAATTTTTTGCAAAGATTCAAAAACGTCCAAATTTGTATATTCGCCAAAAATATTTACGTGTCAGCTGTAGTTATTAGGTTTATTTCGTACGTAAAAGAAATAGTTTTATTTTTGTTCTACAAATTGTATTCTTTAGTTGGGAAATATAAACATCTCTATTCAATCAGTAACTTTGAAGTATTACATTCTTTCACGTCAACAGTAATTAGTTAGCGATTTTATTGTGTTTAAAATCGAAAATTGTGTCGAAATTATCAACTAATCCAAGTGTTGTAATTATAGCATTTTAAGCTAAATCTTTTAAAATGGCAGGTTTAATTTTATCATAAGTGTACACAATTACTATTAAAACATTAATCATTGTGTAACCTTTTGTTGTACAGTTATTGTTGTGTTTAATTTATTACCACTCGTCTTTATATATATATTTTTTAAAACGTCACTTGCTTTTCTCTTGCTTTGAAACTAGATTTTTTTTTGCATTACAAATTGTATTCTTTTGTAGTGTGGAAAATACCTCTTTATTTAATTACTAACTTTAAAGTAATCAATTTGAACTTAATCAGCTATGAATAATTATAAAGTATCACCAGTATTGTAAATTTAATTTATGAACATAAAAATTATTAAAATGTATGGTAAAAAGATCTTATTTATTTAGTTAAAAAAAGTAAGAAATTTTTGTTTTTGATCTGGGGAATAACATTGCTTTTATATATTATTACCAACACTTCGTAGCAGGGAGCTGTTTTAATCTTTTACCTACTACATAAAAGTTCTCAGTTCACACATATAACGTAATATTACGCTAAAAAAATCGTGGGGGACAGGAGCAAAGTCGGTTAAGGCGTTCGCCTTGCATGCGGAATGTCCCAGGGGTCCGGGCGTCGCCAAAATTACTGCCGACCACTGAACGGCAGCCAAAAATATCCGACAGAAAATTCCTCGTGTAGAGGCAATGCACGTTAAATACGCTACAATTTCCTAACGCTGCCTACGATGTCGCGCTAAACGGTTGCCTTGGGTGCCTACTCAGGTGTCGGCTTGTGACTTGACTTTGGTTCTAAATTATGACGCCCGTCGCCAGTAGCCCTTGTGTAGCTCTAGTGCGACGATAATTAAAACTAACCAACTAAACGATAATGTCATAGTTTCCGGCTGCCTATTTCTAGCCTCCTTTATGAGCTTTAATCCAGCCAATTACGCCTCGTAATTTAGAACCCAGGTCAAGTGACGATGTCGACACCTGAGCGGACACCCAACTGAACTTCGAGCGACATCGTACGCTAACGCCGTCGGGACTTTTGACTCAAAACGGTATAATTGCTGCACATCCAAATTTACTTTAAACTTAAAATCTGCAATCTCATTTCTATATGAAAAATTTTACTACTAATGCAAATTAATCCAACAATGTATTTTATGTCGTCGCTACCTCACACGTCACAACCTCCCATCTCGGCCTTTAAAAAATCAGTCCAAATTGGATAACTTTATCCTGCATATTTCTTTCCAAGTGCGTGCAATACGACTAGTATTTTTTTTGTTTTGTCTTTGAATATTTCACGGCTGCCGGTGTGGTGCTAGAAGAGTGGAATTTACTGGGAAGATTTGTACTCTTGCTTCAGCTCGAGTGAAAGAAGCATTTTTATAAAACACACACACAATTTAGTTAGATTCTTCATTTCAAACTTCAATCTAACAAGTTGAATGACAAGTTTTTAATAAATATTTTGTGTGTATATATTACGGTAAAAAATAGTTTGAACATAAAATGCATTTCATTATTTTTTTCGTTTTTTTCCTTTCTATTTCTAATTTAAAATACGTTTAGAACGTAAAAATTGGAAATTATTATAAAGGTAATATTCTTCCGTCCGTCACCCACTTTCACTGACCAAACTACACTGACAAGTGTGATGCGTTAAAAAATTCAACGTATCGAAATGAGAAGACATTGAAAATCTTAAAAAAAAATTCGAATTCAAAGTGCTTGATTATTAAAAAAACCGCAAAATTGAATACCCATTTAAAAGTCATTGGAAAGCTATTTTGAATAAAATCAAATCACAATTGCCACTTAACAATCACATGAGAAATTTTATTTCTATTTAGTGAAAATTTGAAGAAAATTTATTTTCGTGGTAAAAACAGTTTGAAATAATTTAATAATCTATGCCAATTATATAAGTCAGTTAAAATTTCATAAGTCACAATGAGATTGCTTGATAGTTCGTATTATTTGTTAAGAAAGAGGCACAATGCGTTCTATTTTTTATTTTAAAAAGCAGACTTAATTTTTCATTTACAAGCCTTTATTAATCACTCATGACTTCTTAATACTAATTATTCCCTTTTTGGAGAGGTGTTCATTGCCTTTTGTTTTTAAAAGTTATTTAAAAATCAATTCGTGTAGTTATGTTCTGAAGGTGATGGATAGTTTTAATGTTGTATGTTGATATGAAATGTTTTACTTCTATTTGAGAGTAAGTAATATTACATATTTATTTTATAATACAAATAAATTTAGCAAACCGTGTTTTATAATACAAATAAATTTAACAAACCGTGATGAATAATTGTTGAATTTTCGAAGAAAAATATTTTGTTTAATTGAGACGTTTTTAAGTCTATTATAAAACTAAATGCAGTGTTTTGGCGCATTTTTAGATGCATGATTTTTGTGTAAAAGTATTCTAAGTAACAGTTTCTGTTAGTTAATTGATGTATAAATCGGTGAATGCCAATATTCACAGAACTATGGACAGTTACCCCAGCATATATATCGCATACTGCTCTATCATACTACTCATCAAATATTATCATTAAAGAAATAAAATCATCACTGCAGGGGAGAGCGGGGCTATATCGTACACATAAGGGAGATTCGTCGATACATAGAAAATTACAAAGTAAAGGTTATATGAACAAAAGCAATATATAATTTGATTATTAGGCTACTGATCATACATAAACATTTTGGAACTATTCCACTTTTTATATATAAAAATTGGTTATTGAAAAAAGTTACCTTGTACGAAATAGCCCCGGGAGTCGGGGCTATACCGTACAGTTGAAGGGGCTATACCGTAAAAATAATCTGTTTAGGTAAGTAATAGTTTTAATACAATATATTACTGTACAAAAACTTTTTATTATTTATAAAGGTCGTAACTAAGAAACTGTGTAGTACAATTGTAAAATTTTAGAACAAATTACAATCCAAAAAAAACCCAGGTTAACTTTAATAAAAAATTCGAAGATTTCATAAGAAACCTAAAAGTTGTGCTTTATTTGGGGACTTAATCATTTTTGGTAGGCCTACTTTTCTCATAAGTTACAATCGATGTAGGTATGTTGTCATAGCAAACCATTTGGGGCTAAACCGTACACTTCTGTACGATTTAGCCCCAATCTGTACCTCGCTTTAATATATTTTTAAAAAAAACATAAATTCTATCACTTAACCAATCATCGCTGACAACCAAAGAGAGCTTAAGATAAGTAGTCAATTATGATCTTACAGTTACTACCATACCAGAAAAGATTCTTCACTTACCTTTTATTTAGTACTGGACGAAAATTAGAAGAGAAAGAGTAAAATCAGTTTTTTTTTACTGAGACACTGATACTCATACGTATAGCAGAACAATATCGCAGAACAATATCTATACTGTAAACTTGCGCGATCTGCCGCTATACTAGCACTTGGCGGGATCGTCTAGCTTAAAATCTAGGCCAAAAAATGGGTGTACGGTTTAACCCCGCTGTAAGGTTTAGCCCCGCTCTCCCCTATGGCGTGTTATTTAGCTCGAAACAACATTACACCATTTCTTAAATGACTACTAAATCCTTCTTACTGTTATTATCCATACGTTATTTATGAATTGGAAATGCATCGCTCATTTTCAGCAGAGAAACAAATTATTTCTCCCGCTCAAGTCCCTAACAACCCTCAACCCTCCCCCCTCCCCCCAATCTCAAATTAATTAACTCATTTGAAACTCAAAAAAAGCTCCCTCTTTGCAAAGAGAAAACCTAGCTTCTGCAGCTCACCGGTCTCGTATGGATTTATTTTTCATCCGGTGTATTTTTCCGTCGTTCGATGGCAGGCTTTGAATTACGTCTCCTTAGAGCGTGCCCGTTGGCTCACCGTGCTTCTGAGTCTGCTTCAAGAGTTTGACCAAGAACGAAAATAATGAAGAAATTTTTTTTTGTTTCTCGGCCCCTCTTCTTGGCCAACGTCTACTCTTAGTTAACCTCGGACCTTCGATCACACTTATATTAGATGAAAGTAATGTAAGCATTTCAGTGGATAATAGAGTTTTCCAATTAGCGCCGTTCGATTTAGAGAATGTGAATTGCATTCAAATTTTTTAATAATCGTCAAAGTGAGGGGGGAAATGCATCACTTTTCATTTTTGTCTACTCCAAACTTTCGTGTGGGTAAGTTTTGAATCATTCATTTGACTGTTTACTGTAATGTAATCGTTTCCGGCTGCCTATTTCTAGCCTCCTTTAAGAACTTTAACGCAGCAAATTACGCCTCGTAATTTAGAACCCTGGTCAAGTGACGAGGTCGACACATGAGCGGGCACCCAACGGAACTTCGAGCGACATCGTACGCTAACGCCATCGGTACTTTTGACTCCACACATTTAAAGAGGCAGATCAGAGGCAAAGAATTCATATAAAATGTTAATTTAAGAGACAAACCATTTTATAGTTCCAGTTTATAATTATCTTAAAAATACGAAACTTCTGTGTTTGAAGTTATGATCAATAAGAATAAAAAGAATAATAAATACTTTTAAAGTTAGTTTCGAAGCATTTTCGTCTGGCAAATCAATGCATATTACGATTCTCGGTACCTTTAGGGGAAAAAAAGGCACCCCAATGAAATTGCTCCGACGAAAAAGTAGAGAACTTCTGATTGACAATAGTACATAATAATTTATGTAAATATAATTGACGTTATAATAAATGAAATTTAGTAGTTGTTATACTTTTTATAAAGCGAAAATCACGTTTTAGGAGAATTTGTTGTTTGTTTTGGTTATGTTCAGTTACGCTTTTTCAGTTCATAGTACTAGAGTTAAAATATATAAAAAAAAACTAGTATGAGTAAAGATGGTTATTTTAAAGAAAAAAAATAAAAATTTGATAACAGACAAAAAAAATTACAAAAGGGGTTTTACATATAAATATTTTATGTGCAATTTACTTAAATATTTGCAATTTTATTTATTTTTTATAAGCAAGTCTTAGGCGAACCAGGAGTCCAGATACTATTCAAAAAAATTTACCTAGTAAATTTGAAAATTGATTAAAATAGTTTTAAAAATTATATTTGAATACAAACACTTCAATTAATAAATTGTAATAAAAAATCACAATATTATAGTTAAAATTTGAATTTTTTAAAACAATTTTTTACAATATTTTCACTTTTAATCATTTAAATATTTAAACGTATCCTTTAATTAAAAAAATTGTAATGCATTTTTCAATTAAAAAATTTTAATGCATATTTCAATTTAAAATATTTTAATACAAAAAATCATTAAAAATATTTTAATATAAAAATCATTAAAAATATTTTGATATAAATAATAATTAAAAATATTTTGATATAAATAATAATGAAAAATATTTTAATAAAAATAATAATGAAAAATGTTGGAATATAAAAAATAATTAAAAATATTTTAATATAAGAAATAATTAAAAAATATTTTGATATAAATAATAATGAAATATATTTTAATAAAAATAATAATAAAAAATACTTTTATAAAAATAATAATAAAAAATGCTTGAATACATAAAAAATATTTTAAAATATTTTGATATAAAAATAATTAAAAATAATCTAAAGTAATTAATAATTTTAAAAAATTCAATATAAATAATAATGAAAAATATTTTAATACAATAAACACATATAACATGGTGTCAATATCATACTTTATTGGAACCATAAACTATGATTTTTGATTAGATTTATAAATATAATAACACAAGAACAAAGAAAATTTAATTCAGATAAATATCGTATTCAACGCTCCATGACTTTTAGCTGCGAAATGGAAAGAGTTAAAGATAATACTAACATAATACCCTTAATCCACCAACATCAACGGAAGGAAGATCTTTTGTTCTAATCAGATATGGCTATCGTCATTGCACGAAAGAAGTGACCGAGTATCTGTGGAACCAGAATATTGGTTTTATACCCAAGAAGGCCAATGCTCCTAACGCCCGACAAGCAAGAGGGAAAGAAAATTTCTGGGGAATTATAAAATGTAAATATTCCTACGAAAAAAAGGAATACAAAGACTTGGCCCTATTCAAGAAGGTATATAATCGTCTCCATAAACCAGTATCAGAAGAAATTGTACAAAATGTCATGACGACGGCTTGAAAAATCTTCTCAAAATGAGACTTAAAGGTGTATATTCGTCGATTTAAAGTATCAAAAGTAATTAAAAGCGTTTGTTTGTAAGTAATATTTTGTTGAGTTTAAAATAAAATTTAGTTGTCTCATTCCTGGGCTTCATATTGAAGCGATCAATGGCTTCACACGGGAAACCTGAGTTTGCATTGGTTTTTAACTTAGCAGCATTACCTGCCTTATCCCTACTTTTATGCCGGGCCACTTTTATTTGCGCCACCCTGTATGTTGGTACATGTATTTTTCGGTTTGTGTGCTTGATCAGAGACCCGCCTGTAAACATTCTTAATAAGACAGACACAGACAGAATTTTTACTGACACAGAGAGAGAACATACACCCTGGGCGAAGGCGGGAATCGAACCCGCACCCTGTAAAGTGCTCAGACTGTTAGCGTAATGGGTTGCGATTAAATTCACTAGGCCGCCCGGGCCCCTTATAATTAATAAAATAACCACTCGAGACCTGTCGCCACTCAAAACCTGAAACATGCAATTTTTTTGCGGACCGAAATCTATCGTTGCTGGTACTTTTGGTACATTGGTGCTTCTTTAAAGAAACTTTCCATTAACACTGTCACTTAGGCGACAGGGTTAGACCTGGGAGGACCCAGGGTTTATATATAATATATATATATATATATATAATATATATATATATATATTATATATTATATATATATATATATATATATATAATATATATATTATATATATAATATAATATATATATATATATATATATATATATACATATATATACATACACACACATACACACACACACACATACATACACACACAACACATACATACACACACACACACACACACACACATACACACACATACATACATACATACATACATACATACATACATACATACATACATACATACATATATAGTATTTATTCAACGTTAGTAAGTAGGTAAAAAATTTCAAAATCTCAAATTAATTCAAATGGAAGCATAACTTTTCTTCATGTGAAAGATAACTTGCGGGGACATGCTTTTGTACGTTTTCTCAGGAATGATCCGTATACAGTTAGTAATTGAATTGATAAAGTTCATTTGGGGTTGTACACACTAAAGAATTTTTTTTTAAGAAATAGCGATTAAGAACAACGTATAGTTACAAAATGGAATAAAACTAATAAATCATGGGAGATCTTGTGATTTTCTCAGAAGTAGAAGACAATTTATTTTTGTAATGTTCGTTGCCGTGTTTTTTTATTAATGTTTGTTTCATTTGCTCTTCGAAACTTTGAATTGCTAGGCAAAAATAGTTAAATTCATAATTTTTTGTTCGGGTTACGCGGTATTTACTCTAAAGCAATTTTGCGTAAAGAAATTTTTTAGCATTGGCTCAAAGCTTCATAGGCCGGTAAAATGCTTTAGGTTCATATTAAGCGGAATTTCGTGTTAAACGAGTTCGAGCTAACGAGGTTCGACTGTACTAATAAAAAATTCTTGAAATCCGTTTTATAGAATTGCGTTTGCTTTAAAGATAACAAAAGCGAATTTGTGAATAAAATTCTATTTAAAAATGCTTGCTGTCGAAAGACTTAATGCATCAGAGATTTACAAGAATACTTTTAGTAAGAGGCAGAGACTCCTATATAAATGTTTAATTATTGGATTAAAAAACATATTGTTTTCAAAATTCAACATCTTTTTCCCTAAAATCCAATTTATGTTTAGCCAAATACAGTTTGAATATGCTTGATGTACCACAGGCGACGATGTTATAAGTAATTTTTTATAATTCCTAGAATTCTCTAAAAATCCCCTTTGTTCCAACCGAAATAAATTCAAAGTTTTACACAGCTTAAAAATTCCAACGACATTGTGCATCTTCCGAAAACTGCAAATTGATTTAATTTTGTTAACATAATTTTCTAATGGTACTTCAGAATCAATCAGAGGCGCAATCAAAAGAAACCTGCGTTTAATTGTAAATTTTCCGCTTGCGAGAAGGGGGAATCGAAAAGAGGGATACTAAAGCTAAAACAGTTTCTTATTTTCACCTCAATATAACACCCAAGCCAAAATTTAAATAGCTTTTCGTTAAAATGGAGTACGTCAACAAAGGCAAGGTTGTGACTTATGTGACTTACTCTATTTTCACAAAACTGACTCTATTGCAATAACTTGAAAACACCTCGAAGAATCTGCATTTTATTTAGTGTTTTCTAGTTAGTTTATGCATAATTTATCTTAATATGTAATTAAATGAAAAAAAATTATGTTGGCTTTTAGATTTAACAACTTTAAACCTCTAACAGAGACCTGTAAACGATATATTTTGTTTTATAGAATGAAGATAACCAGAAATGAGTCCTCGTCAAACTATAATTTACTAGAAAATGGCTCTTTATTATATCTGATCAAAACGCATTCACAAAATATCTTCCATTTTTTTTTGCTTGATACAAGCGATGATTGATAAAGAAAACAACGTTGATTATTGTTTAATTTACGTAGATCATTAGTTTATTAGTACAAATTTACATGTATCAGTGGGAGCTCGAAATATCCACCTTCTAAACGGGGTCGGAATGAAACGCTATTCTGCGGCTATGAAGGTTTTCCAAATTGGTGAGAACTCTGACATGTTGTGAGTGAATTAACTAAGATATTGTGGTTTTTAAGAATATGGTAGAGTTCGTAAAAGTCAAGTTTCCCAATGCTGGAAGGAACCAGAATTGAATAAGAGGAGAAATTGAAACGGTGATTAAACTCCCAGGAATGTGTAGCGACTGAAGATTTCCGACATTCCTGTTTTTTTAACATACACTTTATGTTCTTTAGCCCTATTTTAAGTGCACTCTTCGTTTGTCCTATGTATGAAAGACAAGATGGCTAGGTATGTTGTAGTTTCCCCAGTCATTAAAAGCGTCAATGGGTTCTTTGAGATTTTAAAACTTTAATTAGTTGGTATAGGACAGAAAATAACTAATTTGGATTGTTTTTTTTAAATTTGTCCAATACTATTACTGATACCGTAATAACATAGAAATAATTAACATCAAAACAATCCTAGAAGTAAAAGAACAGTGGAAAAACTAAACTCTGCTCTAAAAAGAACCTCTATTTCCTTTTTTTGTGAAAGAAAGGAGTTGAAAGGAGAACGGTTCATGATTTAAATGAAATAAAATCGTGGTTGCGAGGGACAATCTTTCACACATCACTAAACACATCAGTTTAAAAGCTTCATTTTATCAGAGGGAGGAAAAAGTGTTATGCAGTTGTCAGTACCAAAGAGACGCTTTGTTAAAGTCTTTAAAGAAATGGGGTAGATATTTGAATTTAGTAAATGTTCTAAGGGTTTATAGAAAGGAAAAATTTCCTCGAAAAAAGTTTTCCATGATTTTCTTTCTAACTAAGGGGACAAACAACACACCACAACGCTTATAGTTTTTAAAAGCTTCAAAGTTTTTTTATTAAAAAAAATTAAATAAATTGAGGTTTTGTCCATTACTCTTGAAAATAATTTAATTTTGATTGAAAAATTCTGAAGAGTTTTAAATTTTTAATACACATCTAAGATTCACAATTTTCAACTAAACACTAATTGTTTAATCAAAAACTGATTTGTGAAAGAGAAAACTTACTTTCATGAAATGAATCCAATATATTTTAAACAACATATATTAAAATCCATTTTGGCAATAAAATAGGTTTTTCCAATCCGTTTAAAAAATTTAAAACGCTTTCGGTCAGAGAAAGAGAGTATATACACTCTTCGCTCAGAAGTACAATTACGTGGATATTGTAGAATTCACTTCACAAATTACATTTACACATTTTCTTAATTATAATTTTCTATTATAAACTAAAATGTTTAAATGTTCCGAACACACATTAATAACGGATATTGTTAAGAAAAGTTAACCATATTAAAATTGCCAATGTACATTAAAAAGTCTTATTCGAAATAACATGACTTATTTGGATGAATTTTTCGTTAAAAATGAAAATAATATAGGTAGTGTGACGGTTTTCTTTGAGCTCCACGTTATTGGAAGCGCTACAATCCAGTCCTTGCTAATCGATAATTCACTTATGCCTGGTACACCTTCGAATTTCCCTAAACACTTGGTCAACTCGCTGAACAATGCCGTATGTAGCGACAGCCGTATGTTCCTTGGTCCCCTTCTTCATGAACATCAGAATTCACTTAACAAATTAAATTTACACATTTTCTAAATTCTAATTTTCTATTATAAACTAAAATGTTTAAATTTTCCGAACACACATTAATAACGGATATTGTTAAGAAAAGTTAGCCATATTAAAATTGCCAATGTATATTAAAAAGTCTTATTCGAAGTAACATGACTTATTTGGACGAATTTCTCGTTAAAAATGAAAATAATATGTAGAGTGGTGTTTCAAGTTACAGTTTACTTGTTATAAACGAACTTAGTTTTAATTTAAAATGCAATTATTTTTAAAGAAGTACAAAATTTTTCTATTATACTTTGTAGTAATTCCATCTTCTTACATTTGCAATTTTTTTTTAAGAAAGATTTTTTTCTTATAGATGGGCAGCAGTAATTCAATCTTCTTACATTTGCAAATATATATATATATATATTAAGAAAAGATTTTTCTTACAGGTGGGGAAAAATCTTCTGTAATTGGTTTTGGAAGTAATTGGAATATAACATATTAAACAAAAGCCAAAGCATTTTTTAAATAAACTTCGTTTTTTATGCTCCTGGTAAATGCCAGGTATATCAAATTTCCAAAGAAATTGTCACGACAGCAAATCCGTTTGAAATAAATCTCCCAGTTTTTGGAGTAAATCACGCAGATGTCTTCTTTAACTCTTTAAACAATTAATTACAATTATTTAACAAAAATAAGTAAAAAAGTCGTTATTTTATATTTTATTTTGAGAGTCCAAAATGGCACTCTCTGAAAATTTCCTTCAATAATTTCGGCCCGCCATTTTTTGAGACCAAACCCTTTCGAAAATTCTTATCTCCTCATCAAAAGAGAGTGAAAACAAACATTTCAATTTATTTCTAAAACTCTTCTAATTTGGGAAGAAAAACCCAGAAAGATCGTTATATGTTGCAGAATGTAAAAGAAAATAAAGAAAACCTCATCCTCCACAGAATTGTTTAAAAGAAAAGTTCTTTCTGAAACTAAAATTTCAGGTGATAAATTTTACAATGACGGCAGGTTTTGATGTGCAAACGAACACACTTTCGGTCAAATTAATGTGCTTAACTTCCGAAACTATTTGTTATTTAATTGAGTATATTTTGTTTAACTTGTTTTTTCTTTAATAATTTTTATGAAGTACATATCGCAAGTGACGTATCCGCAAAAGCTAATTTTTCAGAAAAATAATCTGGATTTTTTTTTTCATTACATTTGATTATAAAAAAATATAAGAATCTGCTAGAAATATCTCAACCTTTTTACCAGTCTAATTAAGATTTGCTTTAATCGTTAGATATAAAGAATTTCGAATATTATAGCATTTTTCTAGCTCAAAATGTCACATTTGCCTGATACCTCATTTTTAAGAGCACGGTGCGATATTGAAAAAGCATTTTTCCAACCTAGGCGTGATTGGCAATTTCTACAATGGACAAGTTGCATCAAACGCGAAATTTAGAATATATAATATATATATATATATATATATATATATATATATATATAAAATATATATATATATATAATATATATATTATATATATATATATATATATATATATATATATATATATATATATATAATTATATATATATATATATATTATATATATATATATATATATATATATATTATATCATATATATATATATATATTATATATATAATATATTATATATATATATATATATATATATATATATATATATATATATATATATATATATATATTATATATATATATACAGCATTACAGTCATATTGTTGTACCCAAATAAAAAAATTACAAGTTTTATGTAAAGGGTTTCAAATGTGATGAGGGTGGTGAACCCGAATATTAACTTAGCGATTACAGCTTTTCTGTAAGACTAACTTTTTGTGCATTAGAACGCGCTATATTTACGCGCCCAGAGATAGTGGCGAAAAATTATATTGAATATATTATCTATATAATCACAGTTAGGGTCTTAAAACACCTTCATTTTTTAGGTTAGGGTACTAAAAAACATACTCCATAATATTATATGTGAAATAAAAAAAATTTGATATAAACGCTCTATTACTGAATAATTTTTAAGAAAAGGGAATTGTGTATATAATAAAGTATAGTAATATAATTATACAAAACATATTTTTTACTCAATTCAAAAATTAAGAAAATGAAATAAAACTGAATAAAAAGACAATAAAATTGATTGAAATTACATGCATTTCTATTGGGTAGTAGCAATTGGAATAACCTGAGAAATTGAAGAAAATTTTATTTAGAATTGTCTTATCTTATTGTAATCAAATCAAAATCTGTTAGCACAAGATATGTATTAAAATAGAATGGATTATTTTAAAGAATTACTTTTAGTAGTTTCATGGTTAGTGGAGTAAGGAGGAATCGTTCTGGTCATCCAAATCTTGATCATCTTCGAAGTTCAATGCTTTAATGGAGCATTTTCCTACACGTCTTACAAATGTTTAAACAAAAAAGTCCTGCTCTTCTACAGCCACTTTTTCCCCCAAGCAGTTCTTCTTACATTTACATGAGATTAATCGTAACAATTTTGTACAGGTATGATATAATGACAGATTGAATTTGACACTAGCGGCTTTCGGCGAAGTTAAAAATTTAACGTAGGGTTGCTATTCCCATCCAGTTGTATGGGTTAGTATCAGTTTGAATTATCGTCGCACTAGAGCTATACACGATGGCTATATTGGCCACGGGCGTTTTAATTTAGAACAACAGTCAAGTGACGAGCCGACACCTGAGTCAGCACCCAAAGCACCTTTTAAGAGCGACATCGTACGCAGCGTCGGGACTTTGAAAAATACTTAACGTGCACTCCCACCTCACGGGGTTTTATTCAGGACACGGGACAGTTTTGGCTGCATGGGCCGTTTATAGGTCGGCACTTATTTTGACGATGCCCGGACCCGAATTTGGGACACATAGCATGAAAGGCGAACGCCTTTACCGACTGGGCACCCTAGCCCTGTTGAGTGGTCGAATACGGAGGTAATGTTTACCACATTTTGGGCATTTTCTGGGGTAGGAGGGAAAATAGAAACTGGTCATTATATCAAAGCTCTTCTGGCAATTTTAACAGGGCCTATGGGAAAGCCTTCTAACTCCTAAAAGGGCCTGGATACAATCGGACTTCTTTTTTTTTAATTAATGCTGATATTAGAATGGGAGGAAATTTTAATATATAAAAAAAGCTTAAAGCTAAATGTCGCCAAAACGGATACAAAGATTTTGATATAGCTTGCTATAAAATATATATTCATATATTCATATATATATTATTTTTCTATTTTGAGAAAAACGTAAGATCTATCTACAAAAATTTTATCTACAAAATAGCAAAATGTCTTTTTAAAAAAAGTAAAAGTACCGTTTTTAACTGCAAATTATTAAATCTACGCATTTGAGTTGGAATAATGTGCCGCGTGTAAACAACAGAATTAAAAATTAAAAAAATACAAAATGTTTAATTAAAGAGTCGATAATTGAAATTGAAAACTTAAGCAGTGTAAAGAAACCTGTACGGATTCGCCAAGCTGAGTATGCTTCCGAGAGAAGCGTTTCTTACGTTCCTCGGTGTTCATTGTTCTTAGAAAATAAACGTTAGTCACTAATGGTGCACAGCGACATATTTGAACCCGATGCCCGGTGAATGACACAATTCCACCCTAGCAAAAAAAATAAAGCAAACTCTCGGAAATTCGAAACCCTTATCTCTATCACGACTCCCTTCAACAATTAAAAACCCGGCAATTGAGAACGCGGGATACAGGAATGAGTGTTTTAGCTTCCACACTACCTTTATAACGTGAAAAGTGGAAGGTATAATAATCATTCAGTCCAACCGTTTGTTCGTCTGTCTGTCCATCACTCACTTTCACAAAACGAACCCCAAGTCTCACAAACACGTGATATACGTCTTATTGAAACAAAAAATCAGGCAAGGCTGTACCCCAAATTTCATTAAATTTTTTAAATTAAAAGTATATTTAAAATTTACAAAACTCAAACTTTTATCTACATTAAAATAACATGATAGTTTCATTTTCATTCCATACTAGCTAACAAATAACCATTCTTCGCACGGAATAAAAAAAATTTCAAATCGATCCAATCTGTGTACCATTTAATCCATTATAGGATAATAAGGATATGATATTGTTCCCTGATGTTATAAAGTATAAAATCTCGTTTTATTACCTTAAAATTCCAAAATTAAATTAAGTTATAAAATGCAGGTATAACTTTCATCTCAATTTCTCTCACAAATGCATAAAACCTATTAGCTCATTTGGCGCGTTTTTGGTAAAATTCATTGAGAAAAAATATAGCTACAAATACTTATTATACAGCTCTAGCACGATGACCTTCGAACAACCAACCAACTTATAAATTAGTTTTTATAAAAAAAACCCCACACATTTTGCTCATTTGGTGCATTTATTTAAGAATTTGGCGAGCTCGGCAATGTATTTGGCGAAAAAATGAAGTCGTAAAACCCTAATATGCAATGTAGTGCAATGGCCTTGAACTACCATCATAGTTATAATTCACGGAAATAGCTTAAATTTGCATATATGCAATCAATAGTACCATCAATGAAAAAATAATCACCTAAAAGGGGCCCGGGTGGCTTAGTGGTTAAGATAGCTGCCTACGCTAAAAGTCTGCTCACTGTACCGGGTGCGGGGTTCGATTCCGCCTTCGCCCTGGGTGTAATTTCTCTATCTGTGCACTGCCTTCTCTATGATAATAGAGAAGGCAGTGATCTGTGTTAGTAAAAATTCTTTCTGTGTCTGTCTTCTTTGACGAAGGTTTTTTAGCGGGTCTCTGATCAAGCACACCAAGGCGGAATATATATAAGTACCAACACACCCTACCCTATAATCACCTAAACGCACATTAAAATCCAGCAATGAAGACTAAACGGAATTATGTCACCTGAAACATCTCAATTATTTTTCAAATAATGAATTTAGTTTCTTAAGATAATAGCCACAGAATAAAATAAACAGTTTCAATTTTAATTTATTTTCGTAAAAGTTTAATTTAATTTTTTAAGCCGATTTCAACAGAAAGGATAAAATGATCGAATTTAAGTGAAAGTGGTGTATATATTTTTAAAAAATTCGAATTTTATAAAAAAAATTCACATTTGAGCTCTGAAAGTTCAAATATCATAACTTAAGTATGAACTACACTATTGCACCAAGTTACAGATGTATGAGTCAAACAGATGTATAGTTTAAGTGTCTATAAGGAACATACACACAAACACAGAAAACTTCATTTTTAGCATACTTTTCTTTTTTTAATTCGAAAGAATTAAAAAAAATGAAAAAGAAGGTTTTGACATGCTGACGATGTCCGTCTGAAGGTACTCCCTTTACAAAATCTGCTTTTTTTATTGGAAACGTATGACCTGAGACACCCGACTTTCATACATTATATTCTTCTGTCTGGACGTCTGGACGGACAGCGTCTACTGTTTGTCGACAAATTTCCCATAGAATTACCATTGAAATTTAATTGTAAGTCATTTAAATCGCTGTTGTCACATCAGCAATTGCATGAAAATCTTTATTTAAAAATGAACTAGTATTGACATGCTTACGGTGTCCGTCTGTCCGTCCGTATCTTCCAAAATCCGTTCTATCTGTCGGATCTTAAATATTCATTTTTGTTAGAAAGTTATGGCCTCAATGACCCAACTTTCAGACTTTTTGTCCGCCTGTCTGTACGTCCGGACAGATATCTATCTGTCGGCAAATTTCCTATTGAATTAGCATCGCAATTATTTTAGTCATTTTAATCGCTGTTGCCATTACAACAATTCCACAAGACACTTTATTTATTTAATATTAATAAATGAAGGACAATTTATTTTTGCTATAAATCAGTTTGGATGGACGTCATAAAATGTAGCACAATGGAATTCTTTGATTGTTTAGTATTTGTTTACAAAGCGGAATGCATTATATTTTTTGCATAAAAAGGAGGTTAGTTTTAATTTACATTTCTTATTTTTTAGTGCAAATTATTATAGTTTCGTGTTTTTTCATTAATAAATATTTAATTATTCTTCGAACTGCAAGTAAATCAAGCAGATGATAAATAATATTAATTTTATATGCAAAGGAAAATTAATGAAAATAGTTGATTCTTGCTTTTAAAAGTTTAAATTACAACTGGATGTTGTATTTGGGGATTTTTTCTAATGTACATAAATCTTGTGCAGAAGCGGTTCTAGGAGACAGTACTGTTTCAAATGTACTTGTTTTCTATAAGAAGTTCAGCAAGTATTTAAGTAACAGGAAAGTAGGCTACTTTTTTTTTTTAGAATTTCTTGTTGTTATTATTATAGATTTCCGCTGTTGGCCAATTCGTTAAACGCACAAGAAACTTTATTTAAAATAAAACTAAAACTATTGAAGACATATTTGTTTATCTGCTATAAATCAGTTAGGATGATGTCATAGTATATTTTACAATAGAGTTCCTCGGATGGTTCATTATATATGCATGAAGAATGATGCATAGAGAATCTAACTTTCCTTAAAAAATAGAAAAAATTCTCTTATTTTTAAAGCATCAATTTTACTAATTATTTATTTTTCATACTGTAAACTAATTTAACAAATGCTAAATAATATTAATTAAATTTTTAAAAGAAGTTTAATAGAAATCTGAAATTATGGCGACTAAAAAATGTTTATTAAGAAAACAACAGAGAACGTTCTTTTTTTGCAAAAAATAGTTTTTTTTTTATAATTTTCAAAATAATGGAAGTTTAAATGATATTTTGATAAGTTTCGCTTTCATTTGTACAGCAAAAATATTACATCAATAATCATCAAACTTCAAACAAATTTAGAAAACGATAAAGACTATTAATTATATCTGCTAAAGAGGATTAATGAAAATAGTTAATTTCGATGTTTAAAAGTTTAAATTCGACCTAGCTAAAAGTCCAGTTTAACGAATTTCTTTCTAAGGTGTATAAAGGTTTCTAAAGTGTAAAAAAAAATCATTTAAAATAGATGACGATAGTTGATGCTTTTTATGATTTTGGACAAATGACCGCGGCAATTATTCCTTAAATTGTCGATTCTCAGTATCTTTTTGTATCATTCATGTCTTCGTTTTTCAACAGTTTAAATGATCTGGAACGGAAGGTGCAATCCCATTGTGGTAAATTGCCTTCGTATTTTCACTGCCATTTAGTTTTTTTTTTAATTGGCTCAGTACAAAAGCAAATGGTAGAGATGCAAAGTAGTTTCAAACAAATTTATCTTTTTAAGCGGTTCCGGTACCGAATTTTTAATTTTTTTTATTTATGCTTGGATTTATCCCGGGTTTTTTTACTAATAGACAAACTATTTAACATGCCTCTCCAATATTTTTATATTAAAAATTATTATATATTTTTATATATTTTATTATTGTATTTTTTAATTATATATGTTTTTTAAAAATTAAAAACAAACAAAAATTTGAAAAAAATGATGTTTACAATTTTTGATATAAGTCACTAAATCATATGATTCTTGTCAAGGTAAACCCTTTATGTGATACACAATAGTACATGGAAAAGATTGTCTTCACAGATTTTTGATAAATCAAATAGAATTTTTCTTAAAAGTATCACAGTCAAAATTTTCAATTTTTGGAATTTTTTTACATAGTTGTTAGGAAAAAAAATATATTTTCCAAACAAATACATTTTTAAAATTCTGTGAAGACAAAATGTTTATAATAATATGTAGCATATATAGAGTGTCTAAATATCTAAGGCCTAGAATAAATGGCTGATAAGATATATCAATTTTAAGTTAGGATATCCTTGAAAATAAGAACAGCTTCAAAAATGCGTTTAAAGGTTTGGAACTGCATATTGTGTTGATGTAACTAGATTTATAAACATAAATAATATATTTCAACTAAACACACTTACTGAATGCTAAAAACATAAACTAGTTTATTTTTAGCTTTTGAACATGTTTTTATTGAGTAAAATGATCGAAAAAATAAGACCAAATATAACTATGTATAACATAGATGATTAAAGTCATTGGAATCAAGAATGATATTGTATGTGTCACAACAATTAATACCTATGCACTAAAGCAAAAATTGAATTAAAATTAGGCATTTCTTAAACCTATGCATGTTACATGTTTATTGAAGTATATTGTCTGCTTTTAATCGGAATTACCATCTGCGTAAGCGATACCATCAGTCTTTTTGTATTTTTCTTCTAGCAGACTTTAGCGAGCAAAACTTTCTTTTAGTACAATTGGTATGCCACCTTTTAGTAATCTTGCTCATGATAAGATATTCATCGCTAACTTCCCCTGAATATTTAGAGGTATTAGTAATTTTAGATAAAGTTTCATGTCTTCGCTCAACCACTTTTTCAACAGGGGCATACGCACTGTCTTTAGTAGTGTCCACTTGAACAGTATTAGCAGCCACAGGAACAGTAGTACATCGACAAATGCAACCTCTTTTGGTGCATTATAATACTTTTCAACTAGGTAGTCGACTTTCTCTTTCAACCTATATTTAAATTCTAAGATAAAATAATCGTGTAAACAAGTAAAACTATATAGAACTTCAAAAGAAAAACCGCAACACGTTGTTTACATTCTAATTGTAACAATCGTAAACAGTAAAAGATTACGATTAAATTGTTTTCAAAACTACTGTTATACCTGTTGCCAAACTAAACAAATTTAAAATAACTCTAACGAAATTATAAACTTTTATTCAGTGACATCAAGTAGTTTTGATTTCCACTCCCTTAGTTTCGTTTTTCCAACTAAAATTTTAGCAGAAGAATCGCCGAGTTTTTTAGAGTGGCGTTCAATTAACCATTATTTTAACATGGTTCTATTAATCGTAAAGAAAAGACAAATACGCCATTTTTTTTTGGAAGAGTTTGAACTATTTTATAAAATGTTAATAAAAAATTGTATTTTTTGAAAAACTTCGGTACCGGACCCCCTTAAAAAACCAATATTATTCATCTTGTATTTCCAATTGTTGGATAGTTATTCTGATAAGTACATGAATGTATATCTAAAATTATTGCTGGATCATATTTTTTAAATCCTCCACAACCCACTTTTTAGAAAATATTTTGTTTCGCCGAACGCGCGGGATGGTCTAACTTCCCCGTATTTAGCTTCCCTGCTAAGTGTTTCACGGTTACTTCACTCCGCTCATTGAGGGGGAATGGCGAATGTCTATTTCCTCTATTCATTCCTCCATCGACTCTACGGTTTCCATACGGCATTTCAGGGGTGCTTACTTGGGGGGAAGGGGGGGTCAACAACCCGGACTACGTCGTTGAAATTTTAGAGGGGGGGGGGGAGGCCTTAGATTGCCTAAACAATTATAGAATATAATTATTGCTCTATCGGAGTGAAGTTTTCAGTAATATCAAAACTATTTTAGATCACAAAAGTGCCATACTCTTACATAATTTTGAATTAAATATTGGTAATCATATATATAACAAGTACCTAAAATACTACTCCAATACCCCTTTTTTAAAAGAACCTGTTTGTTTATGTAATTACCTAACAGCATTAATCTCAGGTTACAATAACAACAACCTTGATTAACAGTATTAAATGAATAATAATATGACCAATATTAGTAGGGGAAACTAGGGACATTTGACCCATAAAATGGTACACACATAGACTAAACAAGAAAAAACACAGGTAAAGTTGTGAAACAGGACATCCGGAAAGGGGTGTAGAGGGGAGGGAGGAATGTGTGGATGGGAAACGGGGTCGGAAAGAAACGTTATTCTATTGGTATAAAGATTGTCCAAATAGGTGAGAACTCTGACATGGTGGATGAATTAACTAAGATATTGTGGTTTGTAAGAATATGTTAGACTTCGTGAAAGTCAAGTTCCCCAATACTTTAAGGTTTAATCAAAATTGAAGCAGAGGATAAATTGAAACATTGATTAAACTCCCAGGAATGTGTAGGACCTGAAGAGTTTGAACATTCCCAATTTTATTAAACATGCGCTTCATGTTTCTTTAGTCCGATTTCAAGTGCTCTCTTCGTTCGACAAATGGTCCCTGGGAAGATTCCACTATAGGGAAGTCTGGGATTGTTTAATTGGGTAGGGATAGAGCCCAAAGAAAAGAACGAACAAGTAATGGTTCGCTCTTTTCTTTAGGCTCTCTAGAACGCTACAAAATATAGTGATAGTGCTTCTGTTTTTGTTTTTACTGCTACATTCTACAAATAAACCATGCACTTGGATAGATTTTCACTTCCATTTTTTTTCTTCCGAATAATAATAATCGAATATGAAATAAATCCGTTAGCAGATATCGTTAAAGCAATGGTCTGGGCACAGCATGTAATTCCACCTTAAGTTTTAAACCAAATTCCCCCTTTTCTTTTATTAGGTGTACACGAATGAGGTATTTTATTCATGTTAACACCATCCCGCATATATTTTACATATGCTTGTCGAACCTTGAGAATTAATAATATTTTTAATAAAATGTCGATATTAATTCTAATTAAAAACTAAACAAAAAAGTTTTAATGGAAACTTAAATATAGTTTTTTTTATAATCCTGTGCAAAAAATCCCAGTTGTTTAAATAAATAATCGTGTGTAAAGTCACCCTTAAAAAAAACCAATGTGTAAAAGTTTCTTTTAAGTACGAGTGGGAAAAAAGTTATTTATTCAACAAGTGTAAAAAAAGTGCGAAATTGGAAAACTATAATTTATTGGTAGGAGTTAAAATAAATTTAATTTGTAACTTTTTAAAAAATGATTCCAATAACGTTACCGATTTTCTGTTAATATAGAAGTACAATTAATAACAACAAAGTAACTTTAAAAAAAGAACACTGGAAAAACTAAACTCTTCTCCAAAAAGAACGTATATTTCTTTTTTTTGCGTAAAATATGAGTTGAAAGGAAAATTAGTTCACGATTAGAATTAATTAAAATCGTGATTGCGAAGGCCCAATCTTTTACACATCACTAAACACATCAGTTTAACACCTTTATTTTTATGAGAAGGAGAAAGAGGGTTATGCTCAATATGCAGTTGGCAGAACCAAAGAGACGCTTTGTTAAGGTCTTTGAAGAATGGAGGTAGATATTTGAATTTAGTAAATGGTGTGAGGGTTTATAGAAAGGAAAATTTCCTCGAAAAAAGTTTTCGATGATTTGCTTTCTAGCTAAAGTGACAGGCAAAACACAACATCGCTTATAGTTTTTAAATTTTCTTTTCAAATACCTATCAGGATTGATAATTGTCTAGTGCTTCAAAAAAATTTTTATAAAAAAATTAATAAATTGAGGTTTTGTTGATTAGTCTTGAAAATAATTTTATTTTGATTGAAACAATTCTGAAGAGTTTTAAATTTTAAATACATATCTAAGATTTACAATTTTCAAATACATACAAATTGTTTAATCAAAAACAGATTTGTGAAAGAGAAAACTTACTTTCATGAAATGGATCCAAAATAGTTTTAATAACATATATTAAATTCCATTTTGGCATTAAAAGAGGTTTTTTCAATCAGTTTAAAAAATTGAAAACGTTTTCGGTCAGATTAAGAGAGTATACTCTCTTCGCTCAGAAGTACAAATACGTGGACCTTTGTAGAATTCACTTCACAAAATATATTAAAAAATTTTCTTAATTCTAATTTTCTATTATAAATTCGAATGTTTAAGCTTTCCGAACACATTAGTAACGGATATTTTTAAGAAAAGATTTAAAACAAAGAATTAGGAACTTCAAATGCGATTTTAAATAAAACTGTAAAAATTCGTTTTTAATAAAAACTGTATTCTGTAATTCCAGAAATACTTGAGTTTTAGCGGTTTCTTAATTTGCTTAATCGAATAAAAATGTTTGTGGAAAACGCTGTAATTGTCCATTGATATTGGAACCAAAGCAACCCTCTTTCTGTTTTCCACTTCGTCAGGTGTAGTACTTTGAACATTCCTTCAATTAAAAAAAAGTACTTGATACGAATTTTGTTTAAAGAAAGTTTTCTTTTCTTTGTGCCACGATTGTAGTTGCCTTCGGGTTTACTAAACAGTTACTACAGATTAGATATATTGATACAAATAATACACGGAGGCATAAAAAAATCATCGGTGGCGAAAGTGATATAGCAATCCATTAGTAGGCAATTATTCATTTGTTTTGGAGGAAGTGTTACAATTCCAATAATTATTAAGTTTAAATTTATTTTAAAAACTCACATTCTCACCATTTACGCAAGACCGCCTACCGCCCAAATTCAAACGGACTTGTATAGAGTGATTCCATTGTCAGCTCTAAGACAACATCAGCAGCGGGTGGAAGTCCTGCCTACTGGGTCCAGTCTGTGACCAAATCTGGGGACGTCTTGGGAGAAGTTGGTCGATGGCCGTCCAATTCTTTCGCTCATCCAAACCACCTCCGCATATCCAGAGTATCTAAGACTCTCTTCAGTCATTGTGACACGTTGAGACCCACGAACACTATTAACCATGCCTATTGCCTAGTCCCAAGTGTTTATCTCAAAGCTCCCTCCCAGCGCTTCCCATGTGACAGGATTTTGGACTATAGCTTCTGTAACAGGCCATACCAGGTGTTGAAGAGAAATAACAAAATTTTCACTTTACAAGTGAGGAACAAGCTTCAAAATGTAACAATCGAAAGGCTAAAACCCTTTTTTTCGATTGTACCCGATTCAATGAAAAATAATCCCCCACCCTTCATTGGGGATTACCAGCTACAAGACGGGAGATCATTGAATTTCCCATTCGGCTGGTGGATTATCGCAGGAATAAAATATTTGATGAAAAGTTAAAAGTTGCCAACTATATGGTCCCTCTTGGAGTTCTTCAAGTAATTCTAGCCCCGGGAACCCTGATAACTTGAGGGTATAGCTTGGGGGGGGGGGGGTCTTTTGTCCTGTCCCCGACAAACGGTCCCTGGGAAGATTCCACTATAGGGAATTCTGGGATTGTTTAATTGGGTAGGGATAGAGCCCAAAGAAAAGAACGAACAAGTAATAGTTCGCTCTTTTCTTTAGGCTCTCTAGAACGCTACAAAATATAGTGATAGTGCTTCTTTTTTTGTTTTTACTGCTACATTCTACAAATAAACCATGCACTTGGATAGATTTTCACTTCCATTTTTTTTCTTCCGAATAATAATAATCGAATATGAAATAAATCCGTTAGCAGATATCGTTAAAGCAATGGTCTGGGCACAGCATGTAATTCCACCTTAAGTTTTAAACCAAATCCCCCCATTTCTTTTATTAGGTGTACACGAATGAGGTATTTTATTCATGTTAACACCATCCCGCATATATTTTACATATGCTTGTCGAACCTTGAGAATTAATAATATTTTTTTAATAAAATGTCGATATTAATTCTAATTAAAAACTAAACAAAAAAAGTTTAAATGGAAACTTAAATATAGTTTTTTTTATAATCATGTGCAAAAAATCCCAGTTGTTTAAATAAATAATCGTGTGTAAAGTCACCCTTAAAAAAAAAAAAACAATGTGTAAAAGTTTCTTTTAAGTACGAGTGGGAAAAAAGTATTTATTCAACAAGTGTAAAAAAAGTGCGAAATTGGAAAACTATAATTTATTGGTAGGAGTTAAAATAAATTTAATTTGTAACTTTTTAAAAAAAGATTCCAATAACGTTACCGATTTTCTGTTAATATAGAAGTACAATTAATAACAACAAAGTAACTTTAAAAAAAGAACACTGGAAAAACTAAACTCTTCTCCAAAAAGAACGTATATTTCTTTTTTTGCGTAAAAGATGAGTTGAAAGGAAAATTAGTTCACGATTAGAACGAATTATAATCGTGATTGCGAAGGCCCAATCTTTTACACATCACTAAACACATCAGTTTAACACCTTTATTTTTATGAGAGGGAGAAAGAGGGTTATACTCAATATGCAGTTGGCAGTACCAAAGAGACGCTTTGTTAAAGTCTTTGAAGAATGGGGGTAGATATTTGAATTTAGTAAATGGTCTGAGGGTTTATAGAAAAGAAAAATTTCCTCGAAAAAAGTGATTACTTAAATTTATAAACTTAGATTTAAAAAGTGATACTTTTTAAAACGAGTGGATTTTATTTGATAATGACACTTGTTTTTTAAAAGTAAACTTTCCACAAGCGATGCATACACTATTTTTTATGATTACTTGAAAATATCTAATATCATTAATTTAAAATCGAGCCGTAAATTCATTTACGGCTCGAAGCAAATTTATGCAAAATTGCTGTCTCTAAAAATGAAAACGAAACTTATCATTTCAATTTATATTTTTCAGAGCAGTTATTTAAAAATTTTAAGCAAACTATCAATGGCATGTTTTTCAAATATCTTCGAAAAATCAAATATGAACTAAAATAAACTGACTTGACTAAAGAGCTGAATAGAGTAACGAACTAACTGACTTGAGTAACGAAACATCAAATAATCATATTGTGATATAGTACATTATGATGTCATCTAAACTAACTTATATAATTAAAAAAAAGTTTGTCTTTCAATCTTTAATTTTAAATCAAGTTTTTCGTTTGATTGTTTATGTTAGAAAAGTGTTTAAAATGAAAATGTCATTCTAAAGGAATTTAAATTATTACTAATTATTTTTTTAGTTTTTTAAATTTTAAGGGGTCCAATACGTTGCCCAATATTTTCTTTATTTTTGCACTTTTCAGTATTTAATTTTTTTACATAAGCAACAACAAAAAAATCACTATTCAGCCAAAATAATTTTAAAATAACTTGTGTTTTAAAATTTGTGCATAATTGGTCAAAAGTAAAAAAAATCTTGAAATTTTAAAACATTTTTCAAATTTTACTCCTCTTCCAGAGCTTTTTATCACATGCGTACCACTAATCGATTTTCTAAGCAAACTAAAAAAATTTAATCAAGATATTAAAGTTTACAATGTAAAACTTTTAGCAACAGAATTAAAAAAAAATCGTGATTATTCATTCAATTCCAGTATTTTTTTTAAATATTATCCCAGTAAAATTAATTATAAATTATTAGGTAGGTTCAGTTTAGTTTGAATTATCGTCGTACAAGAGCTACACGAGGGCTAAATTATTCGGTATTACACTTTGCAAAATATAGTAGAGATATATTCTTAATGTAGCGTATATTGATTTTGAACAATGAACATTAAAATAAGCGGTTTGTAAATAATAAATTCGACAAGAAGTTCTAAAAGAACTAAAACAGTCTACGTTCCTGCTACTTTAGTACTCGCTGAAATTCTTACAGAAAAACAATTAGTTTTGTAACAGTATTAGTTATAAGACAGCATTTAGTTATAAGGGAACCTGGGGAGCCTTGGCCATGTTTTCAGAATTTTATTTTTATAAATTTTATTTTTTACATGAAACATTTCATATGGTAGAACATATTAAAGGAAATTTTATTGGCAACAATGATATAATAGTGTAACATAAATAATGCATTTTTCTTTTAAATTTATTGTTTTAAAATTTATTCTTTTAAATTTATTGTATTTTAAAACATATACACCTGGGCCATGGCCCATGGTAAGGGAGGCGTGACCCATTCAAAAATACTTAACTTTCAAGTGCACAATAATAAATATTTCAAATTATTTTTGTAAGCATTAAAGGGCATTTCCACGCAGGACTTACACTACATCGGACGATTTAACAAATTTCGTTTGCATAGAACATAATTATTTTCTATTTATTAAAAAAAATGTCAGTTTACCCCTGAATATATAGTATTTTTAGCAATCAGTAAAAACTTTTTTAATTTAATATTTTACTAAAAAATTATAAAAATGTCCTCATGTGACTTACACTACATGAAAGGAAGTCGATTTCTGGTTTCTTTATAAACTCTAATTTATTCTTCATAGTACAGTAAATTAACATTCTACCAGTTACAGGGACATTACATACTCATAAAATTACATAAAACTATTGATAGGAGAAAAACATCAGGTACATTTTCGGAAACTACAGGAGCTAATTAACCATAAAAATTCCGCCAAAAAGGATTATATATTTAAAATGGCCTTTTTTAGGACGTTAAAAGTTGTAAACGCATGCAGGGACAGTGTGAGGGAGTGACAAATCGGGTATTTAAATGAAATTTTATGCAAGTAAATCATAATTATTTGATATTTTTTAAGTGGGACTAGTTAGGTTGTGGGCCAGTTTACACTAATAAATCACAATCATGCATATATAATTTGAAAAAAAAGAGCAACGTATCCGGGACATCGATTTGTCCCTTTTACAGAGAATGACCCTTATGAATCCTCTATGCGTGCAGATGTAAACCGCCGCACGGATAAAACTCGTACGGTTTCCCTGCTCGAAGATTTCTCTTTGTATTTATCCATTGGGGGAGGGGAGGGGGGTTATTTATCGAAGTTTCATTCTGTCAAACTCGGTTACAACGACCTCGCTTGCAGCGACAACTCGGCATAACGAAATTAATGTTCAGTCCCTTGGATTTCCCATATAGAAGTAGTCAAAAAGGTTCGTTTCAGGAAGAAAAGTATTTTACTCAAAGGTTTTATATGTTTTCAAGGGTGCTGAATCCGAATATCAAATTGTTAACAAAATTTCGCATGGGAACATTAAAAAGAAAGGAGGGGGGTTTGTTACAGAATCTGTCACTTAAACCGCTTCCACACGACAATTGTGTTCAGCAGAAAAACTATTTTTACACCTCAGAAAGAAATTCGCCAAACAGGGCTTTTAGCTAGTTTAATTAACATTTTTAAACGCCAAAATTAACGATTTTAATTAATCTTCTTTCTCGGATTTAACAATTAGTCTTTGAAGTTCGAAGAATAACGATGTAATTTTTTTAATAAATATCTTTGAGTCTCCACAATTTCCCATTTACATATTACTTTCTTCCGTAAATTCAGTTATTATTTATCGTTTGTTAAATTAATTTACAGTAATAAATAATTAGTAAAATGATGCTGTAAAAAAAAATGGCTAGTTTCATTTATTTTTATTTAGAAAATTCAATACTTATTACTTATCGTTTTCAAAAATTAATTTATATTTCAAAGAATAAATATGTAATATTCCCTCGCTTTTAATTAGAATGAAAACATTTCCTATCAACATACAAAGAACCTCATAGTGAAATATATTTGACGTCATTTCAAACTGATCGATGTCGCAAAAATAATTTATTTTAATTTATTGTCTAAAAGAATTAAAGTTTCTCGAGCGATTGTTGCAAATGGTAATGGTGATTAAATTCAAATAAAAATGGCTTCCTATGCTTTTTAAATGATCATTAAATTTTGCAGTTTTTTAAATAAATGAAGTACTTCGAAATCGAATTCTTTTCTGAAATTTTCAATGTATTTTAATTTCGATGCGCTGAATTTTTCGACGTATCGCACTTATCTGTAGCATTTGTAGTTTGGGCTATGAAAGTGGGTGACGGACGGACAGACGGACTGAACGATAAAAATACCTTCCACTTTTTACGTTATAAACGTAGTGTGGAAGCTAATACGAAAAATCCTTAAAATGTAACCCCTTTTTTTGGTTTTTCCCTTCAAGATAGCACTTAAAGTGTAGATCTCTCAAAGTAAAAGTCAATACCTTAATAAGCTAAAACTAAGTTAATTTGCAACATTTCTGTCAGACTAATAGTTTGGAAGCTACAGTGCGCTGAAAATGGGACAATTTTCGCCTCGGCTGAGGAAAATCCAAAATGTACCAAGCCAAAGGAACGGTGTCAGGGAGATTTCCTATTAGGTTAGGGGGAAATGATAGCGCTAATTCTAACCTTATTTTGTGTTTATTAAGCATACGCAATGAATAAGTGTATGTCTTGCAAAAACGTTAGCGTCTAACGAAAACTTTGTCCTTATCTACGTAACAAATCGTGACCTTGAATTAAAGACAGTTGATGGTTTTGTTGAAGCTTTTAATGCAGGCCACTAATGGAAATTTGGATGGAAATGCAGGCCACTCTCTCTAATGGAAAAAGTTATCAAACATATAAGTAAACAACAAAGTTTTAGTGAACTTCACGATAGTTGTAAAAATGTTCCTTTTTCATAGATTGATTCTTCTATGGAATAGCACTAATTGGTACCGTTATTGCCATGCAATTTAGTTCTTTTGGTGTCCCTTTGGAAAAAACTATAAATACTAATTGATTGTATAATAGTGCGAAATTTCACAAGAAATAATGGGTGTCATACAATGCATGAGATTAAAAAAAAACATAAGTGAATAATGTGTTTAACCTAAAATTTTGTAACACAAAATACCAAATTAGAGTGGCATTTTTATATATTTTCCAGTGAACAGTCTGAAATAATGTTCTGTGGAAGGGGGGGGGTCCTTGAGTTTTAAAAAACATTAAGCCCTGAAAGTGTGACACATATATCCATATAACTCATCTAGTAGAATTAATTGCAGTCAAGAACAGTTCCATGAAAATTTATTTTTCAGGTCCATTTTGTGAATATGTTATTTTGTTTAATGATAAATGGTGAAATCAAAAATACAGTTTCTGATTTAAAGGTTTAAATTCTAAGCTAAAGTTGGCAAATTCTTTTTATACGCTTGGTGTTTCTTAAATACAAATATAATGATAAAAAACGAAGGATTTTTTTTTCAAAGGGGTTTAGGCATAATTGTTTTTTTTTACTGCTAGTCGACTATCTATGGCAGTATCATGGTTAAGGTTAAGGAGAGGGGGGCGGTTCTCAAGTTTAAAAAAAAAAACTATTATAACCTGAAAGTATGGCACATCACTAAATAGAACTCTTTTTTTTTTAGAATTGATGGTAGTCACTAAAAGTTAAATAAGAAATATTTATTATCATCTGTTGTGTATTTTGTGAATGTTGTTTTGCTCAATCATAACAAGGAATGCCAAAAACAAATTTGTCCTCTAAAAGTTTTATTAAAAGTTAAATTTCAGCATATTTATACTTTCTTTAAAAGATCTTTGCATATAAAATGAAAATCTAGGATACAAAAAGGAGAAAAAGAACTAAAAACTTCCGAAATACTAGAGAAATTTTGCATACTGGTTCGGACTGGTTCGAACCGTAACCGTAACCCTTACCCTATCCTTAATCTCTCGAAGATAGAAGGAAGTATAAGGGAACACGATTGTCTCCATCCTCCAAAACTTTTCGGGACTGGCAATCAAAAACACTTCTGCGCATGCTCACGAAATCGACCACTTTCCGGCAACCAGGTCTTTTTGGCGATGTTATTGTTGGCGATTAGATTATTTTGCTATCGGTATTTCGATTACACAAATTATGTGAACTGCACGTGGCTGGCAAGTATTACTCTTTTTAAAGTTGATTTGACTTTAAAATTATCGCTTTCAGTACGTGAGTAATCTTACTATTAATTTATATTGTATATATTCTATTTTTAACGTGTTCCTGTTAAAAATGGTAGAACCAAGTCAGCACGTTAGTCCTCGGTGCTGACTGATTGTTTTCCCTTAACATGAAGCTTTATTTTTTGGGATTATTTTAATAAGTTTTGCCTGGTAAATGTTTAATAGCTAAAATGTTAGTCGTTATTTTGTGAGCCTTTTAATTTTTCTTCTATAGAGCTGTATCAAATAGATTTTAAGTCCCTAGTTTTAGGAGCCTAATAACCTAATGAGATTTTCATTTATTGTTAGTATGAAAAATTGTGAATAATTTATGACATCCCATACTAAATTACATTGGTTTTGTTAGTGTGCCATAAGATTTTCATTAATGTAGCTCCTTACCTTATGTTTTAAATTATTTCATCATCATGTAATTAATAATGTGCAATATTTTGTCTTCATTTAGGTATAAACTAAATATACCTTGTGACTGCATGCTTGTTAAATTTAATATAGCATGCATTTACAAGCGTTTTTTGGTTATTTATTTCTGCCACCTGCATCATTTGGACACTTTAATTAGATGGAAGGAATGCACTCTCACCAATATCAGTCGCCTACGTTAAGGTCAAGTCAGACTGATAAAACCTCAGAAATGGACATTCCTTAATAGAATGTATCAAGCATATACATAGCAAAACAACAATAAAAATTGCTTTCAAATATTATTTCCTTAGTTTTATTCTTTTTAGGTTTGGTAAGGCCTATCTCGTATCCTGCAGTTACGTTAATAAGAAAGAAAAGAATCTCGAGAAAGGCATTGATTATGCTATGCTATAAAAAGTTTTTCATAAAATTTCAAAATTGAGACTGGAGTTCTAAAGTATAAATTTAGACATATACTAATTGAAGGTAATTTATAATTTTAATCAACTAGTTTTTCTAGTCTAGAATATTGTTATAGAAAAGAATTTACTTTAGAAAATGAACAAACTGACGAAACCTAGAACTAAAAAATTAACCTGTTATTTTGTTCAATTCTTTTGAATTTTAAGAATGATCGAAATTTTAAAACATCCTGCATATTCCTTTAAAAATTCTGAATAATATTAAGAGTACTACTGAATATATATCAAAGCTACAAATTAAAAGTTCAAAGAGTAGGGTGTTTTTGAATTCAAAATGTTTTACATGTATTTCTTTATTTAATTCCTGTTTAAGAGTTGAGTATAAATGGAAGAAAAGTTTATTTAAAAAAGCACTGCCTGATAATAAAAGGTAATTAATTTCACCGTTGTTTTATTTTTAAAGTAATTCTTTCGGATCTTTTTATGAATGTGCACAAAAAAATCCTTACTTACAGAATTCGGTGCATTATTATGAATACCACAAAATATTTATTAAAGCTACCAATACTAGGTCTAAGAAATATTTTATATAAAAATATTATTAGTCTTTTGGGGGATGCCACTGTTGGTGTTTATTTTCTTCATTATTTAAGCATTTTGTGCACAATAGACTGCATGTATATACTTGGCTTTTTTATATGGCAAATTATGTTTAATGTTTAAAAATTTTACATTTTCAGCAAAATTTACTCATTCTATTTATTATATACTATTGTTGTTTAAATCCTATTGCATTTCATACATGTTTCTGTCCTATTGACAATGCAAAAATAAGTTTTGTACATTTGTCACAACTAGTTGCTTTTCCCTTACTTATGTTTTTGTTTACATTTAAAAAGTAAGCTAATTGATATAATTTTTTTTATAAGCTTTGTTAAATTTTGTGAGCCATTAAGTTATCCTCGCAAGAACTGTATGGAATCGAATAGGTACAGCTGTGGACAAAAAAAAAGTATCCACTATGATTATTTCGGCTGTTAGTCAACCTATAGAATCGGACTTTTTTGACTTTGTAAACAAATAACATTCTGAGTTAATTGCAAGAAACAAAATTTGCATAAGGGGCCATCTTCATATTAAAAATGTTACCAACTTCAAATTTTTCAATAGCAACACCCCCGTTTGAGTCCATATTTCAAATCTATGACATATTTTAACACGAAATACCAAGTTTTGCTAGTTTTTAAGCAGTATTAGTGGAGTTAGAGACGTGTAAAGTTTAGGAGCCATAATGTTAAATGAGTTGCACATAAATAACTATCCCAATCTATAAATAATTAAGATAATGAAACGATATTTTAACTGAATAGTAATTATAATAACCCAAACAAAATGCATACACTATTGGGGTCTTTAAAACAATTTTTTATATTTTTAAATAATTATTATATTAATTAAAAAAAATTATGAATAGAAACCACTTAATACTTTTACAGAAATGCATTTAAGACATGAAGTTTAAGCGAAATCCCAATTTTTAAATTTTTTTATCCATAATTTGCTGAGTAAATCACAAAATACTTTTTAATTGCCCTTTAGGGGACTGTATATAAGATTATACGTGAACTTGATAAACAAATACGGCCTTGCAAAAGAAAGAAAACATTAAACCAACAACCTTGAAAATTAAACTTTAATCTTTTCATTTTAGGTTGAATTAATTAGTAAACTAATTAATAAGAGATATTTTACATAAACGAAAATATATTAATTTTCTTCAAAATGGTATAGTAAAATAATTTCTTCTTCAAAATTTTCAATTAAGGACAAATATGGAGGGTTAAAATTTTTGCTATTGTTGAAAACATTATAAAATACTATGCAGTTAGAGAGAAATAAAAATCTTTTAATCCAATTCATAAAATAAAATCTGTTAATAACCAGTAAAATAATTGAAAAATCCGTACCAATAATAATTTATTTACTATTTTAAAGATAATCTATAGTTTATTCTGTCATTCTTAATTAAAAAATTCAAATTAATGTTTTTATTTTTTATTAGAATTAAATTAAGTTGGAATTGTTAATAAATTGTGTATCAGAAAATATTTTTTAAGAAAAAAATAAATTACACGTCCGTCTCAAATATGTAAACTAAAACGTAACTACAACTTTCAGCATGCCAACGAATGATTAATATTCCATAATATTAAACAAAAAAAATTTAAAAATTTTATCTTTATAAACAAGTTTAAAACTAAAACATATACCTAAACTTAAAACACATCGTGGCTCCCATAAAAATAAATATTTTTGTCTCGTTATTCAATGGTGCATAGTATAGGAATACTTGGCATACATCATTTTAAAATTGAAACTTTAATAAATGAACTTAAAATGTTAAATATACAGTTGAAATAAACTTGCAAAAAGGAGGGATTAGACTTCATCACTATTAACTTTTGATCCCTTGCAGGGCTCCTCAACATATTCTACCTTATATTTCAATATTTCGCTTTTCCCCTCGGACGAACCTATAGACTACGCTTGTCATTTTAGAGATGGTCCCCAAAGGACATCATGTGATTCGATTGAATAACTGTTAAATATTGTTAAATTGTTAAATATTCATCGAAATGTAACAAAAACTTAGATTTAGGGGTTTTCGAGGGCGCTTAACATTTCTAAATTAAAAAATTTGGGTGTTACTATTGGAAATTTCCAAGATAATAACATTTTTAATATGAAGACGGCCCCTTATGAAAATTTTGTTTTATGCCATTAACTTAGAATGTTATTTGTTTGCAAATTCAAAAAGGTCCGATTCTATAGGATGACTAACGGCTGAAATAATCATAGTGGATACTTTTTTTTGTCCACAGCTGTACCTATGGAGCCTTATAACCAAATATTGGCCAAATAGTGCATAGTTTTGCATGTAAATTAGATTTAGAAATAAGATGTAATAAATGCATCATTTATTGAAGTAAAATTTTTAGAAAGAAATTACTTCTAATACAGACAAACCCTACTCCTTCAGTTGTTCAATAAAAGTAACAAGTTATTTTTCAATCCATTTATATTTATATAATCATGTAACTTATTGTGAAATAAAAAAAAAATGCTTATGAATTCAATTTGTTTTCCTTCTTAAGTAATGTAAGTTATACCTAATTGCACACAAGTAAGCCACAAGTAAGCATTTTACTTGCAAAAATCTAATCGTCTCATTGTTAATTGTAAGAAGCAATGATTATATGTAACGTGTTGCAATGTGCATGCTTGACTCAATGCACCCAGTGCTGTAGCACATTGTGACAAATCACCTACCATCAGAAAATAAACTAATATATAAATAAATCCTATAAATAATAAAATAAAAAAATGTTCCAATGTACCCCCTTTCCGTTAAGAGTTAAATTTATTACTTTTATTTTCATAGAGGTTTTTAATCAATCCTATTTTTGGCAACAATTTGTAATGTAAACAAAACCAAATAAAAAAACTTTGAAAGTTTGAAAACTGCCAATAAAAAGATACAGAGCTAAATACGGCAAACTGAGCTATTTCGCGTTTCCCTTCAGTTATGCTCGACTGAGCAGTGGAGCATGCACATAAGTGTTTTTGATTGCCAGTCCCGAAAAGTTTTGGAGGATGGAGACAGTCGTAAGGGAATCGCATACCTTATTCAGAAGTTTAGTGTATTTCCCTAACCTTAAAATAAGGTTTTCCCTTATAGTCACGTGGCTTGTTTGTTGTTGTATTTTTAGTTATGGCTTTGAGTCTCGGTTTGTTTTGAAAAGTAACGTGACAAAAAAAAAAAAAGACTTTCGCATTATAGTACAAAAGATTTCATAGTTGAAATCCTTTCATAGTTGAAGATACACATGTGAAGATACACATGAAATGTGAAAAATACACATTTTAAAAGTCTTTGTTTAAATTATTTCAAAAACGCTATACTTCGAATTGTAATAAAATTGTATTATTCCGTGTGCATGTTTTTAATACTACAATCGTTATTTTTATGTAAAAATGTTATATTTATGTTTCTAAAATAGTGATTACTTCCAGTTTGGAGTATATATATTTACTTTTCAAATTTATTTCCAAATTTCTTTTTTAATTGTAGTACTACCAGAAATATTGCAGGTTTGAATACTCATTACTCAAAAACCAACGTCAATTATTTTCAAAATTATTCAAGTGTGTTGCAGTGAGAAATATAAAAATTTATAAATAGTTCAATCCTCAACATATTCTACCTTATATTTCATTATTTAGCATTTCCCCTCGGACGAACCTATAGACTACGCTTGTCATTTTAGAGATGGTCCCCAAAGGACATCAAGTGATTCGATTGAATAACTCGTTAAATATTCATCGAAATGTAACAAAAACTTAGATTTAGGGGTTTTCGAGGGCGCTTAACATTTCTAAGTTATCAAATTTGGGTGTTACTATTGGAAATTTCAAAGATAATAACATTTTTAATATGAAGACGGCCCCTTATGAAAATTTTGTTTTATGCAATTAACTTAGAATGTTATTTGTTTGCAAATTCAAAAAGGTCCGATTCTATAGGATGACTAACGGCTGAAATAATCATAGTGGATACTTTTTTTTGTCCACAGCTGTACCTATGGAGCCTTATAACCAAATATTGGCCAAATAGTGCATAGTTTTGCATGTAAATTAGATTTAGAAATAAGATGTAATAAATGCATCATTTATTGAAGTGAAATTTTTAGAAAGAAATTACTTCTAATACAGACAAACCCTACTCCTTCAGTTGTTCAATAAAAGTAACAAGTTATTTTTCAATCCATTTATATTTATATAATCATGTAACTTATTGTGAAATAAAAAAAAAATGCTTATGAATTCAATTTGTTTTCCTTCTTAAGTAATGTAAGTTATACCTAATGCACAAAACTTATTTATGTGTAAAATTCCTGCAATTTTTAAATATTAAGTTTTAAAGCCTTTCTTTAGTTCCTATTGTGGGTGTAGAAAAACAATGAAAATGGAATATATTTGAAAAAGCAATATAAAATGTATAGAACTTTTGAATTTTTAAGAGTGATAGTTAAAATGAAGCTCTCTGCACATATTGGAGAGCTAAGTGCACTATTTTAAAGGACTGTGGAGTATTTATTAGATTTTATAAATTAAAAGTTCAAAGATATAAAATTATTATGTGAACTGTGTTTTTTCATTAAATTGTCTGATAAAAAAATGGTTCTATAAGTTAACCCTTTATCAACTGACAGTACTTATAAGTATCGCTTATAAAGTCCTTGTTTTACTTTTCTTTGCTCATTTGGAGAAAAGGGGGGCAAAGTGTATATTTTTGATTGAATTGTATTAGTTTTAGCACATGAAAAACCGAAATAAATTCATCACGAAGTGCATTTTATGTTCCAACTACTTTTTAACCGTGATATATTATTAATTGTGCAGATAGCTTTAAAATAGGCAATGAAAAATAATTAAAATTAAATCTTAGTTCAGTGCATAAAGAGTTGATATTATTGAAAATGTTAAGTAAATGTGATATTTTTTTAATGTATATTGAGACAGAATAGTTGAGAAATATTAAGTATTCAAGCCTCCTGAAATACGTTTAGTAATAAAGAGTGTTAAAGTAAAATTCATAATATTTGTATATAAAAAGATGGTATTATACAGTTATAAACCTTTCTTGTTCTAGCATTGCATAGTGAAATTGAAATATGGGGTTTGGTTTGAGTTACTCTTTCACAGAGTTTTACATAACTATTAATACAATGTATGGGTAAAGCAGAAACTTGTGATAATGGAAATATTATACCATTCCATGGAAAACTACTCCCTAAGAGGACCTGGCACTAGAGTGTGCTGTCTTGATGGGAGTGATAAATGCAAAAAATAGAAATATTTTAATATACTTAATAATATATTAATATACTTAGAAATTATTTTCCAAAGTGGAAGATCTTAAAAAAACTTGTGTATAACCTCTGGCCTCTTATTGTTGGTTGTAACAGCTAAAAAGTATACCTTATAATTTTTTAAAAAAAATTATGTACGGTACCTAAGCTTCTTTTACGAATACAGCACTGTGTGTAAAAATCGAAAATAATTATATTCATAAAAATTCCTAATACTTTTATGCTCCAATGTCCTGGGGCCGCGTACGATGTCGCCCTTAAAATGTGAGTTCGGTTTCGTTGCCTACTCAGGTGTCTCCTCGTCACTTTGACTTTGGTTCTAAATTACGACGTTCTTCGTCAATAAACATTTGCGAAGATCTTTGCCAAATGCCTTTGAGTACCGTACTTAAAATAATTATTTTATTGGAATAGATCCTTTTATACTAGTCTGAAAAAGGGGTGAAATTGATCTAAGATGGCATAGTTGGTCTTATTTATAAGATAATAAAATATATATATAATGTTACAGATGTAAAAGGCTAAGAATTCTAAGATACAAATAAATACACCAGTTTAAGCTTTAATTTACGATTATTAAATCATTTAATTTTAAAGAGCTATTGGGAATGCAATAAGGCCATAATATACTTGTATTTAAAACTCCCCATCTTGACCTTTATGTAATTTCAATGGTTTTGTACCACAAGTAAGCATTTTACTTGCAAAAATATATCGTCTCATTGTTAATTGTAAGAAGCTATGATTATATGTAACGTGTTGCAATGTGCATGCTTGACTCAATGCACCCAGTGCTGTAGCACATTGTGACAAATCACCTACCATCAGAAAATAAACTAATATATAAATAAATCCTATAAATAATAAAATAAAAAAATGTTCCAATGTACCCCCTTTCCCTTAAGAGTTAAAATTATTACTTTTATTTTCATAGAGGTTTTTAATCAATCCTATTTTTGGCAACAATTTGAAATGTAAACAAAACCAAATAAAAAACTTTGAAAAGTTTGAAAACTGCCAAGAAAAAGATACAGAGCTAAATACGGCAAACTGGGCTATTTCGCGTTTCCCTTCAGTTATGCTCGACTGAGCAGTGGAGCATGCGCATAAGTGTTTTTTGATTGCCAGTCCCGAAAAGTTTTGGAGGATGGAGACAGTCGTAAGGGAATCGCATACCTTATTTCTGAAGTTTAGTGTATTTCCCTAACCTTAAAATAAGGTTTTCCCTTATAGTCACGTGGCTTGTTTGTTGTTGTATTTTTAGTTATGGCTTTGAGTCTCGGTTTGTTTTGAAAAGTAACGTGACAAAAAAAAAAAGACTTTCGCATTATAGTACAAAAGATTTCATAGTTGAAATCCTTACATAGTTGAAGATACACATGTGAAGATACACATGAAATGTGAAAAATACACATTTTAAAAGTCTTTGTTTAAATTATTTCAAAAACGCTATACTTCGAATTGTAATAAAATTGTATTATTCCGTGTGCATGTTTTTAAATACTACAATCGTTATTTTTATGTAAAAATGTTATATTTATGTTTCAAAAATAGTGATTAGTTCCAGTTTGGAGTATATATATATTTACTTTTCAAATTTATTTCCAAATTTCTTTTTTAATTGTAGTACTACCAGAAATATTACAGGTTTGAATACTCATTACTCAAAAACCAACGTCAATTATTTTCAGAATTATTCAAGTGTGTTGCAGTGAGAAATATAAAAATTTATAAATAGTTCAAATTTAGTTAATAATTGAATTTCGGAGCAGAAATTGATTTATAGATGTTCTCGTTAATTGGTCAAAGTAACACTTAAATATAAAAACACTTAAAGAGAGTATATGTTTTTAGGAAACTAATTTAAATTAAGTAAATAATTTGTTTGTAATTTTCCCTATTATGAATTTTTCAAGCTTAGTTTTGTCTAGGGATGTGTTGCACTTACATATTTTAATAGGACTTTAAGCAAGGTATCCCTAGCACCACTTTTCAAATAGAGTGAAGGAAAATACTCTGAGTAAAAGTACTTTATTTTTTCTCCTTTTTGTATCCTAGATTTTCCTTTTGTATGCAAAGAGCTTTTAAAGAAAGTAGAAAGAGAAAGCTTTTAATAAAACTTTTAGAGGATAGATTTGTTTTTGGCATTCCTTGTTATGATTAAGCGAAACAACATTCACAAAATACACATGATAATAAATATTTCTTATTTAACTTTTAGTGACTACCATCAATTCTAAAAAAAGAGTTATATTTAGTGATGTGTCATACATTCATGTTATAATAGTTTTTTTTAAACTTGAGAACCGCCCCCCTCCCCCATGATACTGCCTTAGACTATATTTGTATTTAAAATACACAGAGCGTTTAAAAAATACATGACGTTGTCAACTGTAGCTTAGAATGTAACTTAGAGATCAGAAACTGTATTTTTGGTTCCACCGTTATCATATTCAATCAAAATTACAACCAACACAATTAACTTTGATAATTTAATAACCTATTTCACTAACATGATTATAAAATAAACTAGAATTTCCAAAAGAGCTAGAATATTCTACTCTCCTGTTATTTTAATACTCATTGGCAAAAAAAAATCAGAATGGCAAATGAAAATCAGATTGGCAAATGAAAAAAAAAGTATAAATTATAGCATATGATGTTTTACATTTCTAACAAACAATATTTTTTTTAAAAACTGGATTGTTAGAATTCTGTTAAAATAAACAGTCATCGGATTAAAGGTCAGTAAAGCGTACAAACATATGGACACAAAGCATAAAAGATAAATAGCCGATGCCTTACCTTTCTAACAAAAATACAATTTTTTTATATAATAAAATTAGTTAAAATTGTTTTTGATGCAAGATAAAATATTTATTTAAAAAAATTCTTCGCGCGACTATTTTGACACTGTTTCATTCTAAAACAAAAACAAAAAATAGGACGCTTGTAAATTTAAAAATATATATCGCTCTTAAATGCTTCGATGTTTTCAAAGTAATTTGTCGCAAAAATACTTTTATGTCAAAAGCGTAAGTATGCACACAACATTACTTTAATAGCTTGGTTTTTCAAATACTTTAAGGTTATGTGCTCCAAAAAATTTGGAAATAAATGTTATTATTATTTATTTAGATTTGAACAATAAAAGCACTGCTGTCAACATAATATTTTTTTTTAATTAACAACTAAGTATAAAAGTATAAGCAAATGTGCTTACATTAAAATATTATAAATATCCTCAAATAATTAAGACCTTAATTTAATATAATTTAATTTAATTTAATAAATATTTCAACTTGAAAAATTCGTGGCTTTAACTTATAAAAAAAATTATAAAACCTTACGCATATTTGTTGGTATTGATTCGATTATTTTATTTAACTGAGTTTTCATTTTAGAACAAAATGAATGAAAAAAAAAACAAGTTTCTTTGTTTAATTTTCTATGGATTAAACTATCGATAAACTTCAATTTCATCCTGTATATATTTAATTTCTAATCCAAATTAGTTTTTTCAGATTTCCTAATTTACTCATGCACCAACTTAGAACTATTCAGGTCAATTTTTAGAAAAATTCACCGAGTCTTCACACTCAGTAAAAGTTTTAATAGCGAAAGAAATTTCTTCACTGACAAATCATCATTCCTATTTCTTTTTTTCTCCTGTATTTGGTCAATTTACTCCGGAACTTTCAAATAGATGGCGCTGTTTTCGGGAAACAAAACCGGAGCAATAGAAATAGCAGAAGTTGATCACTTGTTGATTGGGATTGGAAGGCAGAAGATTCAATTTTTTATCAGGTAAGGTGCATGTTTTTTTTGCATGGAGTTTTCAAACAAAAATTCTGAAGTGATATTATGTTTATTTTTTAGTTTTATATCATTCTATTATTAATTGAGGACGGTTTAAAAAAATTCGAGTTTTATCAATTTTTTTTTTTTATATCATTAATTTTTTTTTTTAAAGTTGTACCTTAAAAAAAACTTAATTTATTTTTTATAGATGAGATAAATTTTATTCAATTACTAAGCATATGTGTGGACTTAAAATTTATGCCTTTTCGTGTAACAAAATCAAACTAAAGTTTAATTGTGGATAACAATTAACTTTACATCGCTGCTGTGCATACACTGTAAAAAAAAAACTGAAGTTAACGGAAAAAGTACCGGCAGCAGAGTTGTCGGGACTTTTCCGTTTCGTTAGGTATTTTCCCGTGTATTTACTAAAGTTCAATTTTTTATTTCTTCGTTGTTAAAGTTTTCCGTTTTATATTTTCCCGTTATTTTAATTTCCGTGTGTTTTTTGCTAATGAAATGTCCATCTAGTAAAAGTCAGAAAAATCTCAAAAAGTTACGCTTATTTTTTTATGCTCCTTTTCGCAAACAATGAAGTGAAATATAGTGAAGTGCTTTTATAAATTTTTATTTTAAGGCTATTTTTAGTAGAAAAACAATAAATTTAACATTTTGAAAAAATTAAAAAGCACTTATAAAACAAGATTTTAACTCATTATAAGAATTGCAAAAAAAAGCATGGAAAATATGCATAATTTTCTGAGATTTTTTTCGACTTTTCTCCATAGACAGCATTTTTGGGTCATGGGCCATTGCAGTAGGTATCCGTTCTCCTGAAAATTCAACGTTCAAGATATTCATATTTCATGCTCATATTTTGACTAATATAAAAAGTTGAAACATTGCAATCTATATATATAAAAGAAAGTCTTGTTAGTTACACTATTTATAACTCAAGAACGGCTGAACTGATTTGGCTGAAAATTGGTAGAGAGGTAGCTTAGAACCAGGAATAGGCTATAGGATACTTTTTATTCGAACCCAAACGGGTGTAGAAGTGCAAAACGTGAGCCGATTTCCCCATAGGAATAGCATTGTAAGATTAGAATTTATATTTTTCTTCAATTTAAAACAAATTTCAGCGCGTTCAGCGTGAACGAAAATTAAGTAAAAGCACGTAAGAACACGCGAGTTTAATTTGTAGGATTGTTATTTGAATATCATTATTTTATTTTATTTATTGAATTTAAAACTTTTGATTTGTTTTGGGTTTCCGAATTTAATTTAATTGATGTTTACAAATGGTAAGAAGTGAAGATATTGCTACAATGTCTCATGACTTTAAAGGCGATAACTATTCTAGATCTGATGAAAACTTCTAAGAAATGTTAATTCCCTGTACGTATAGCATACAAACTTCATGTATATGATATCCTTATGTCAATTTGGTACAGTTATGATATAATGGCCGATTGAATTTTGGCATTGGCGTCTTTTGGCGAAGTAAAAAAAAATTAACGTAGGGTAGCTTTTCCCATCCAGTTGTATGGGTTAGGGTATGTTTGAATTATCGTCGCACTAGAGCTATACACGAAAGCTATTGGTCTCACGGGCGTCTTAATTTAGAACCACAGTCAAGTGACGAATCGACACCTGAGTAGACACCCAATACAGCTTTTAAGGGCGACTTCGTACGCATCGTTGGGACTTTTGAAAAATATTTAACGTGCACTCCCACCACATGGGGTATTATTTGTCGAACATTTTTGGCTGCATTTGCCGTTTATAGGTCGGCAGTTATTTTGACGATGCCCGGAACCGAATCTAGGACCTAACGCATGCAATGTGAACGCCTTTACCGACTGGGCTCCCCAGCCCTGTCAAGTGGTCGAATATGAAGTTTAATGGTCATCGCATTTTGGGCATTTTAGGGTGTAGGAGGGCAAATAGAAACTGGCCATTATATCACAGCTATTCTGGCAATTTAAACAGGACATATGGGAAAGCCCTCTAACTTCTAGAAGGGCCTGGATACAATCGGATTTCTTTTTTAAAATTAATGTTGATATTAGAATGGGAGGAAATTATAATATACCGATGTAGTGCTGACCAGTGGAGAAGGGATCAATTGGTATGAAATTAATGTTTACATAAAAAGAAACAATCACCGTTATTAAGGGTACACCCGTGCAACGCCGGGTTTATAAAGCTAGTATTTTAATATATATTAAGAACTAAACAGAATTTTTTCTTCAAATTTCAGAAATATTCGCTATCAAGTTCAATTAAACTTGTTAAAATACATTACAGAAGAAACATTAATTTAAACACAATTTTTCAGTATACACAATTTATTATTTATTTCAATTTATAATTCAACAAATTTACAATTTATACAGATATAGAGCAAATCTTACTTTAACTTGACATGATTGGAACCCGATTTCATGCGTTTATTAGAGAAGATAAAGATAATATGTTCTTATACAGCAAAATTATTTCTCAGGTTGGCAAAGTTATTAAGTTAAGATATTGAACCCTCTAACATTATACTTGATTACATATTTTTTATTAAGAATAAGAAATTTTAAAATAATAATTTTTCTCGAAAACTTCCCGGCTAAAAAAAAAACTGCAGAAAATTCGAAGTTTTTCTGCAGTTTTAAAACTGTGGTGATTTGGCCATTTAAACTGCAGATTTTACTTCAAATTTTCTGCAGTATTTTTGTAGTTTTAGTAAAATTCCGCTAGTAGCGTCATCTAGCGAAATTTTTTGAAAGTCATAAAAATAAACAAAATAATTATCGAACACGTTGAGTTTTTTTTTTTACCGAGATAGGGAAGTAGGAGTACGGGATTTGATATGGGGGGTTTTGTGCAGCTGAGTGCGCTACCAACTGCGCTATTGGAGCTTGTGATGGGATTGGCCTTGTAAAAATGTCAACGTACTATCTAATAATTAGAATATACACTCGCCATGGATTTGGATTAGTCAATAAATTTGATATATAATTTTGCGTAGAATTCACCTATGATTTTTATTTAAAATAATTAAATTAGATTTATTTAATTGTTCTAAGTTGGTAACAAATAAATTAGATACAAATTTTGAATTAGAAAAATATATAATATATATCTTAAGAATAAATTTAAGATGAAGTTATTTTTAAATTTTCTATAAAAAGGTGACAGCAAAAGCTATTGAGCAAACTGAAATATTGAGCACATAATTTTTAAATCTGCTTTTTTTTATTTAAATTTTACTGTATCTTTATATAGGTTAATAGGTAACATTATTTTTGTCTTCTTTTGCAAAATCAAATCAAAAACGTCCACGGAAAAAGTATTTGAATCACCCATCAGCTATGATATGATATTGGTTTTTGAACTTTTAAAATTTACAGATTAACAAAATCTAGATCTGCGATTTCAACTTAGCCAGATTAAAAAGACACTTCATTACTAAATTTATTGTAATAAACACATTTTCAATTTTCCTGGAAACTTAAGAATTTTTTGCCAGCATAAATAAAATTATTTTTGGCAAACATTTTGTCAACAGAAGGCACAATAAAAATGTACCCGTTTTACATGTGTAAAATATTAAGCTAATTTGCAAAAAAACTGCAAATGTTTACAGGAAAAATTAAATGTCTTTCCGCGAAAAATTCCAAAAAGTTTTAGCTAGGATACAATTACTACAAGTGTAAAAAATCACCACTAGTTTAAAAAATAACGAGCAATTTTAAGGTGAAGATTCACTACAAAAAAATTACAGTATTTTTGAAGTTAACGCACACAGTATTTTTTTTAATAAAACACTTCAACTTTGGATTAGTTTTTTCAAAAAAGAACTGAAATATTTTAAGCCAAAATGAAATTACGAAAAATCTACAGAATTTTTGAGGTTAACCAGCTTATGGAACTTTTTTATTAGATCGCTTCAAATCACCTTTAGATAAGTTAAAGTATTTAAAATCAAAATGGCACTACAAAAAAATCTACAGTATTTTTGCAGTTAACTGCTCACAGTAACGGTTGAAATAAATAACTTCAAATTAACTTACGAATCATTGCAAAATAACTGAAGTTTTTTCACAGTCGATATTCTTCTGCAGAAAATATGTAGTTGACTGCAGAAATACTTCAAAATCACTTCACTTCAGTAGAAAAACTGCAGTTTATTTTTAGCTGGGTTGCAACAAAATACACCTTGTAAATATTTTTAAAAAATTTAAATTGTATTTACAATTTCAAAATTTTTGTCAAATTCATTTGTTTGATTTGCTAAATTAATAAGTATTTGTAATTGAAGATGGTTTTCTGTATTCTGTTTGGCTGCGTTTGATCCTCTCTTTGTATTAAGATCCGCAAGACCCCTAATAAAAGATACAGTCTTAAAATTAACAAATAGACACATTATCATAATTGTTAAATGCCCCATCTACCATAATTTTCAAAAACCACAAAACGAGATTAAATTTGCCCGTCTGGTGGCTGAATGATTAGTGCTCTAACCTTTAGTGCTCTGGCCTTTAGTTCACTGGGAGCAGATTCGAATCATCATTTAATTAGCCTTCATATGCAAAAAATGACCATAAAACGACAAACCAAAACCCATCCCACACAAGTTTGAATGTCTGTAAATTATGTTCAAATAGTTAGACCTCTGATATTTTTTTATACGAGAAACAGTAACACACAATGTATTATTAATAATTTTTAAGTCATTAAATGTTTTTTTTTAACATTGCATACCAATATTAAAATTTTGTGGATATCAGGGTGCGCAGCGGTTCTTAAAGATGCCTTTTTTTTCAAACGAAGGCTTCTCTCTGTGTTAATCCTAGGGGGGGGGGGGGGGGGGGAATAAAAACTGTGCCACATTTCTCCGGCTGTATTGAATATTTTTACAAACGGTTTTTGGTACATGTAGCTGATTTTCAGGTACCTATCTTAACATTTTTTTTTAAATTGGTTGAAAGAATTTTTTGATTATTAATAAATAGTTTTACAATATAAACAAGGTCAAAATTAAAAAAACGGAGAAGATAGGGACGTAAAACTTCAATTTTCCTTCGCATTGAAAAAAAAAATGCACATATATTTGCATTTTTCGGGTCGAAAAGTGGCAGAGAAATTTTAAAAATTTGTTATCCAGCAAGTAGTGCCCCCTAGGAGTAGGACTTAAGCTCCTCCCCTGGTAACGCCCCTTGTAATTACATGTGCTGAAACTCCGATAAGATAAGGTACAAGTAGTTCAATTTCAAGAGTCTGCGAATTTTAACTTCTGGTCTGTAAACTCAAGTATCAATTCATTTTTGCTGTGTGTTTTTAGACGCTGATTTCGAAAATGCAAATGGATTTTTTTACTATAGCGTACTATTTTTTACTATATTAAAAATTTTGAAGTAACGTTGATTTATTCTATTAGATTATCATTCTTAATTAGTAAAACGTTCTTTTTTAATTACTTCTAAGTCTATGATTTATTTAAAAGATCCTGAAAAATGTTTTAAGGACCTAAAGCGCATAAAAATGCATTACAAAGTGTGAACAATTGCACAAATTTCGGACTTATTTTTGTTGAAATATTAATTTAAGCTTAAATCCTAAAACCATTGTATTTCTTGAAGCTTTTGTTTTAATTTTACATTTCTCTCAAAAGAGTATTTTTGCATTACATTTTAAATCTGTTTGGGCATTGGGTAGCAGTATTGGCTTGTTTTATATTAGGTAACTCTTTTCATTTTTTTTTTCATTTTTGACCGATTTCAATGGTCATGGATGTTTCGGTTCCACTCTAAATACGAGGTATTTTCATCTGTCGTGTTCAATTTTAGTTTAGTTAAGATAGTTTGAATTATCTTCGCATTAGAGCTACACGAGGGCTATTGGCGACGGGCGTCGTAATTTAGAACCACGATCAAGTGACCAGACGGCATCAGAGTAGCCACCCAACGCAACCGTTCAGGGAGACATCGTACGCAGTGTTGGGACTTAACATATTTAACGTGCATTCCCTACGCACGGGGTATTATTCGTCGGACATTTTTGGCTGCACGGGTGGTTTGTAGGTCAGCGGCTATTTTGGCGATGCCCGGACCGAGCCTGGGACCTTTCACATACAAGGCGAACGCCTTCACCGACTATGCTGTTCTGCTTTCTTTATGTGCAACATTTTCTTATTCCTCTTATTCATTAAACCTTATCGATGCCTACTCGGCATAGTGTATAGCGCGTCTAAATCCCAACCAGTAGTTATCGCGTTCGAATCCCGGTTCGTAAGCGCATGTATGTTTGTCTTGTCAATAAAATGTTACTTGTCTATGTGTTGGTCTTCGTATTTTTTTGTGTAAAAAGAATTATAACCTCTTCGGAAGCTCTGTCAACAATCTTCCATGGGATATCCCTGATCAAAACAACATTAAACCTTATCAGTTTTAATTATATTGAATTTCTTCTCTAACTCCTAGAGATAACTCATTATTCGAAGTAACATCCTTCCAATCTAGTTTGCCGAATTCTCTTCAACGAAAATTGTACCTTGATTATTTCAGATGACATAAGTTTAAAGTTTTCATTTTTGTCAATGTTGACTACATTGATAGTTTCGGTTTTACCCTAAATGCGCTGAAAAAACCTCGGATATTTAGTAAAGAGGATATATGCAGAAAATATCTTCAATTTTGCTCATGAAACATGAGAGGATTCACGAAGGAAACAACGTAGATGATTTGCGCAAATAGTTTATTTGTTGGTAAAAATTTTACATGTTACGGCAAGTCTCAAACTTGTCTTCTTCAGAAAAATACACAACACAAACTTTTTTTGTATTTATAAATAGTTTGTATTATTTTTTATTTATCGTTTGCAGTAATTGTCATATCAGTAGTAATTTAAAAACCAGTTTGCCAAAGATTTATTTATTCTAAAGTTAATCATATTTACGATAGGTAAAATTTTCATATTTGATTTTTTTACAAAAAAAAACAATCATTCTTATAATTTGTAAGTATTTCAGTCAAATTCAAGTTGTACTACAATTATATGTGAAAACGTAAAAATTAAGTATTAAAAGAATAAAATGTCATTACCAATGCACTATTTGATATTTTAACTACTAATTGTGAGAAGAACTGTTGTGACTAAAATTAAGTATTAGAACTAAAAAATGTCGTTACGTTGAATAAGGAAATAACTCCACGACGTTCTAAACCTATTAGTATATTGATTAAATGTTGATATCGAATATTGTGGGTCGTATAGTATGTCTTTTGAAGCAAGGCAAAAGTGTTTATGAATTTTTATGCGTGGTTACGCATCTGTAATTGGCATTTATGACCTAACCGCCTAGTACGACCTTCAAGAAATACGTCTAAGAATATATGCCCATTTTAAATTAAAATAAATTTCCATTTGTTCATTTTTAAATGTAATTTAACTAAGTATCATTTATTTTGGACTAAAATCAAGTAAACTTGTGCAATCTTAGAGTTATATTTTGCCTAAAAATATAAATCATATTTCCTCCGAATTGCCATACTAAGTTGGAGTAACCATGGACAAGTGGCGTCAAGCCCTGTATATTGCATTAAAAGGTCGGAAATTATGTATATGACTAAAATATGGCCCCGACAAATACAATGTTTAGTTTGTGAAATCTTTTAGAAAATTCGACATAGGAAAGCTTTATTTTTTTTAATATTAGTATGCAAATGTCTTCAAATATCATGGTCAAACTTTTAACAAATTATAAAAGTCAACCATTTTTCTATCAACAAAGCATCTAGTATGCATCCAATCAGGGCAAACACCATAAAGTATTGTCTAATAGCAAAACCACAATTTAAAATTTATTGCCAAACAAGAGTCGCCAAATACGCTCGGTACTGAGAACTAGGATTAGACCAAATACATTACATAAAAATAGTATACATGTGATCATCTTAGTAATAAATTGGCAAAAAATATTTATAATCGTTTCAGTTTTTTAGAGTAAGATTTTAAATATAGCAATATTTTTGAGAATTTCGCTAGATTTCGAAAACTTTGGGCAAATATATCACCAAAAAGGCATGTTACATTTTTGGCAAAAAATTAGCAATTCGGCAATAAAAATATTTTGATTGCCAAATTTAAATTTAAAAATTCTGGATATTTTGGGTGTTTATTACTTGGATTACAGTTGTCTTTTGTTAGAACACGTAATCTTAAAATTCACTGATTGGTTCGTTTATTTTTCTGCCTCTTCCGGTGAAATCGATTTCGCTTGACGAAATCTAGTGGATCTTGCTTCGCCATACGCGAGAATACGGAATAACAGCTCGGTTCGAAATATTTTTCACCGCGGAATTTATCTCCTTCCGTTTCGTGGAAGAAACGCTAGTGTTAGGTCCCAGGTAAATAGCTTCAGCGATCTTTCTTCTGAATTTTGGTCTTTCATCTGAACTCATGGAGTAATTATATGGATAATTAGTTACCCCAAAAATTTATTAAAATTTTATCAAATGCCAATTTTCGATGCTTATTTTATTTACTGTAAACAATTCACTAAAGCAATTGTAAAAATTACTCTTCTTTTCAGTTATTTTTGTTTATAGAAGGAAAATAACTAGTTTATGGTTGGAAGAAATAATTTTAAATTGCAATTTAATATTTAGTAGAAAGAAAAAGGTTATACTATAATGTATTTGATGTTGGTGAGGATTTATCGTTTCATATTAATGATTGTTACAAATTAACTATTCTACTTTCTTTACTCATAACATTTTACGTTACATTATTTCTCCCCACAACATTTACACGCCATAGAAAAAAATAGCCTAACACAGCAATTTAAATTAAAATTAATTAAAATTCTTTCTAGTTTTCTAAATTTATTTATAATCCAAAGAATAGTTTTGTAAAATTGGTTAGGTAAATTCTACTTAAAAAACGCAAAATTGAAGATTTTTTTAATTAAAAAAACTATTTTTTTTGTCCTTTCAATTAAAAGATTATACCAACCACTAAGGTAGACCGTTGACAGACCGGTAGATAGATATCCGCACGTACAGACCGATGGGAAAAAAACTATAAAGATAAGTCTCTAATTTCATACTTGACACACACAAAAAAACATCCAACGGATAGAACCGAAGTTGGAAGAGGGAGAGAATACAGGACAGATGGATCTCACCATGTGAATACCTACTTTTTACTTTTTGAAATTCTTTTTTAAAAAAATATATATCTAAATTGCACAACATAACATATAGCTGTGTAGGAGATTTAAATTTTTCGTTCTTTTAAATATAAAAAAACTATTGAATAAAATAATAAAACTTTGGAAAGTGGGTTACGCAAGTCTAAATTAAATATGCTAGGTTTGGTATGAATGTTAAAAAATCCAAGGCTGGTTATAAAACTCTATATACAATACAATTTAGCAAACAGTATCAATGCAAAGGGCTCACACAGTGGGAAAGTAAAGAAAATGCCGACTTTTATTTATCACTATTGACGCCGTCGTTTTAGAAGGGAAAAGAAACAAGGATGTGATGAGAACCAAGAGCGGCTTTCTTGTCCTGTATATTGGAGAGTATTATTATGGTTTAAATGAACACATTCCGTCTATTGTATTTTCACCCTCTTACAAAGGGTTTGAAGTTACATGTGAGGTTGATTTCACAAAAATACGCCATCGACATCATTTTTTAAATTCCAACAAAATTATTATTTTTTTGTTCCAAGCTATAGAAAATAAGTCAAATTTTGTGAAAATAACAAGATATAATAATGTAAATGCGTAAATAATTTGTTGTAGTTAATAATTGTGAGACTAACTTTGGAACCGAAAATCTGTCATTTTTACCCTTAGTTTGATGTCCTTTAAAGTATTTAAATACTAGTATATTTTTAAAAACAAAATTACTTTTTTAAAAAATAGATCAATTTTTCCATAATAACACAAAAAAATTATTGAAATCCTTTTAATTATTTTGCTATTTCCCCTCAACTTAGTGTTAGTCTCCATGTCATGTCTGTCATGTTTTTATATTTTAAACAAAATCTGCTGGGTAAAAATTATTGACACTTTATTTTCTCTTTTTATATCTCAAAATAAACTGTCCGCAAAAAAATTGAAAAATAAATTTAAAATTTGAGTGAAGTATAGAACATCAAACTTTGTCATGTCTGTCACAATTAGTTTTTTATTGTCATAATCCACATAATTAATCGTTTGATGGTCACTATCATATGTGTGTATGTATTCATTGACAAAGCAGTAAATAAAACATTTTATTGATATGCTGTTGCCATCTATACTAAATTATAAATAATAATAATAAGAGGAAGCTGTAGTTCGAAACAAAAGAGGGACTTTTAAATGATGTTTTAACTTTATTAAAGAAATAACTTCTATACTTCTTGTGCCAGGTGAAACATATACAATCTATAGTTTTCACTAGTTTAAAGCAAAATTTTCCAAACGGGAAACTTCCGATACAAACTGACTTCAGCCGGAACTATTACCATATTAAGCAGGATAAAATTCATTCTGTGCATTGTCAGAATACTTCCTCTACAATGTATAGTACAATGGTACATTACTTTAATAGTTATTATGCTGTTATTGTGATCAGCAATTTAGTCATTACGAAAATTAGGGCAATTCAGGTCAACATTTTAAACAAAAGTACACAATATTTTCAATGTTATAGTTAGCTTTCAACATTCTGGCATTTCTCAGGCATAGCAAAGGATGTATTGAAGGCATTGGTGGGACTATTAAGTGTCAAGTCGTAGAGGCTACTCGAGCCAGAAGAATAAATTGTAGAACACTATGTGAGTTTGCTGGAGCTGTGAGATAAATTTGTACTGGATTTAATGTCTTGTATCAATCCCCCTCTCCCCCCCCAAGAAAAAATACATAAAAAATATTAAAGCCTTCATCTACCATGGCAAGAAATTAAAACAATTCCTGGTAAAAGAGACTCGCATTGTTTCTGATCATGTGCATTGGCAAAATATTTTATAGTCTGACTTCAGAGTCATAAATAGGTACTATTTTCAATTTCAATACAGGTTGAGTGTATCGAAAACTACCTTTTGCAAAATACAGCAGCTCACAGTTTGCAATATGGCCAATGGGTGAACATGAAACACGATGAGGTTTTTCATGGAATGATAACAGAAATCGTACGGAACCAGAAGATGTAAAATATTTAGTATCAACTAAAATTAAAGGGATGTTCAGTTTTGAATCCATAGATCATGCAGTCTGGTATGAGAAGGAGTAAATACCAGAAAATACTACAGCTCCCACACTAATAAATTACACGGGATTTAATGAATTTTAAGTATTTTTTTAATAAGTTATTAGGAGCCACATAACATAATACATCTATGTTACAGCATAATGTTATTATTCAAGTTGTTTTTGAAAAGTAAAGTGATATTTGAGAATAAATACTTAAGTTTACAGAAAATTGTACACGTGTCATGTCTGTCACGAAACCTTGTCATGTCTGCCACGCTAATAAATATTTTATAATATTTTACTATTTACAAATTTCTTAATTTTTTTTCTTTCTGCTTGGCATATCAGAATCTTATATTGATTCCCTAAAAGTTCTAGACTTGACATGCATACCAATTAAGAGCAAATGGTAATAATATATGATCACTTAAAATCTGTGTCTCAATTTTGTCATGTCTGTCACGGCACGTTTTAAACCAAGTAATTAAAAGTATTTTCACTTTAATAAAAAAATATATATAATTAACATCTGTATGTGCATCACCCCAAAGCAATCTTTTATCAATCAACTAATATGTAGTGCTTAAAAAGGGGTAAAAATGTTGCCTGATGTCATGTCTGTCACGAATGGAATTAGCTATATGCGTATTTTATATAAATCAATAAATAATGTGATGTTTAAAACATCCTGTGAAACCCCAAATCTTGTTTAAAAAAAAAGATTCTTGTGATTAATCATAATAATATGAAAGAGATACAGATCACATATAAATTAGATATTTGTTAATTTACATTTTGTATCTAACTTACACCTGTCAAAATGCTAGTATACAGCTCCTTTACACTGTATATTTAGTTTTTACGATATACGACAAAGATCTGCCTTGTAGAATTTTTCAATTTTTATTTTCATAAACCTATAATGAAATATAAGGTAATCAAAGTATTGCAATGGGGTCGAACATCTGAAATGAAGATTTTATGTTTTCTTGACGTTTTGGAGGGTGCTGATTCTAAAAAAGTGGGTTCCAACATTGGTACGTCTGTCAGACAGCTGTCTAAAACCTTTCTACTGCTCAAACTAAAAGAACTATATGGACTTCAAGTGGGTTGAAGGCGTTTTTCGTGAAAAGCACGCATGCGCAAAGAGTAGGCATAGTACTCCCTACTAAAAATGACCCATAGAGATCAATACAAAAATCTACCGACATCAATACAACAATATGACGACAATATGAATGCACCTACGATATCGGTACAGGCTACTGATCTCTATTGATATCGGTACCCAACTGATTTTATTCTCTACTGATATCAATACAGATCTATAGACATCAATACAAGAGATATCAGTAGAATACCGATCTCTATAGATATCCATAGACTTTTACCGACATCAATAGGAATGTGGTCAGTAGGATTCCGGTTCTTATGGATATCCAAAGAACTCTACAGATATCAATAGATTTGGGATCGATATGATTTCGATCTCAATGGATTCCTATAGACCTTTACAGATATCAATAGGATTGTGATCAATAGGATCTTAATTGAGTATCCGGGTACTGTGGTTTCGGTTTTATTCACATTCTTTTAATAGTAACTTTTTTAACCCTACAGTTGTTATTTGAACATACAAACACTTTTAAACTAGCCCCCCCCCCACACTTTTAAGCCTCTTCTTTATTGAAAATAAGTAACAAATAATTATAAAATATATGCTTCGACAAGTTTTTTATTATTATCTTACGTGCGGCTGAAAGTAAATACTCTGCCAATTTCAAGTGTCAAATTTTTTGAATAAAAATGACTTTTTTTTAAGAAATGCAAGTAGAAAAAAAATACAAATAAATTACAAAATGTTTATATGGGTTGAGCGACAGATTATTTGACCTCCCCCCTCAACCCAAGGATCGATCTTATGCTCAAATTTCATTTTAAAGAACCAAAATAAAATGAATTGCTTTATTATACATACATTGTTACCTCAATTTCACTAATTGGTTTAATTACATTAGGATCAAAATTACTTGGATAAATTATTAATTGGTACGTATTAATTCGTATTAAAATTTATTAATTATTTGGAAGAATTTCTTCAAAAAATAATATAATTATAATTTTATAATTTATGCGTCCAAAATTTTAAACAAATCGTCACGAGGGGATTATAACGTTTCAGAGATTTTGCATACAATGCATGAAACTTATTTAGTATTAAACTTGCATCATTTCTAAATCTTTTTTTTGAAATAATTTTAATTTTAAAAGTCACACAGCGTTTCAAAAAATAGTAAAAAATAAGAAAGAAATCTTCACGTGGGGATCATAACTTTCTTCAGCCTACTAATGGAACTATGCCTAATTAGTAATTTAGAGCTAATTCTAGCAATATTTATAACTTATTTAGTACTCTAATGAATATTTTATTTCTAAACTATCAAATATATAAAAAATTTATGTATATTTTTAGCTTTTATACAACATTAATTTTATTTTATACTAGTTGTCACGTGTGTTAGGTATTTTCCCGTTTATCGTGTGAGAGAGATATATAAAACACTACATACCAACGAACTTATGCATACGATTAAAGAATATAAACTTTTTTTTTTAAAACAAA